>CAJHNH020002258.1:59224-64224 GCA_905116865.2 Candidula unifasciata | reverse complement strand
TTCTCCTCGGTCAATGAGCCAGATTTGTGTTGTCTAGGTTCTCCTCGGTCAATGAGCCAGATTTGTGTTGTCTAGGTTCTCCTCGGTCAATGAGCCAGATTTGTGTTGTCTAGGTTCTCATCGGTCAATGAGCCAGATTTGTGTTGTCTAGGTTCTCATCGGTCAATGAGCCAGATTTGTGTTGTCTAGGTTCTCCTCGGTCAATGAGCCAGATTTGTGTTGTCTAGGTTCTCATCGGTCAATGAGCCAGATTTGTGTTGTCTAGGTTCTCATCGGTCAATGAGCCAGATTTGTGTTGTCTAGGTTCTCATCGGTCAATGAGCCAGATTTGTGTTGTCTAGGTTCTCATCGGTCAATGAGCCAGATTTTAGTTGTCTAGGTTCTCCTAGGTCAAAGAGCCAGAATTTAGTTGTGTAGGTTCTCATCGGTTAATGAGCCAGAGTTTCGTTGTGTAGGTTCTCCTAGGTCAATGGGCCAGAATTTTGTTGTCTAGGTTCTCCTAGGTCAAAGAGCCAGAGTTTGGTTGTCTAGGTTCTCCTAGGTCAGTGAGCCAGAGTTTCGTTGTCTAGGTTCTCATCGGTCAGTAAGCCAGAGTTTCTTTGTCTAGGTTCTCATCGGTCAGTGAGCCAGAGTTTCGTTGTCTAGGTTCTCATCGATCAATGAGCCAGAGTTTAGTTGTCTAGGTTCTCCTATGTCAATGAGCTAGAGTTTAATTGTCTAGGTTCTCCTCGGTCAGTGAGCCAGAGTTTGGTTGTCTAGGTGCACAGGCTATTCAAGAATAATCGAACGTACGTTTATTACCAGGTCAAAGTTCTAGATATTGACACTCAAACCTTCGGCACTAGAGCTCTCGCAGAACTGCCGTTAGAAACACATCAGCTCAGAGCAGACGATTTCATCAATGCCAGTTTGTAGACGCTGCCAGCATAGCCAGGTTTTCTCGGCAAACAGGTTGGTAGCTTGAGCACACATTCACTTATTGTATGTTTACACTCAGGTCTCACTCTTCAAGCGACATATGACCAGACTTTCACATGGTTGTAAACTTTCTAACTTTTTTCAAGTTTGAATTGTAAATTCTACTTCTCGTGCACTCTGAAGTTGAACACAGTTTCATCTTACCTTAGTGTGGCACCACCTGTCTTAACTACACGTTCTAGTGTCGTCCACTCGATACATTTTACATATAATTAATGTTTGACGCTGTCCATTTACTTTCTTTCTCCTAATTTAAATTTAGTTGCTGTTGTCTCAATTTAAATAATGAGAAAATTCCCGAACAGTGAGGAAATGACTCCTGACATACATTCACAAACATGCTGCAACAGATCATCAAATAAGTGACATCAGATCTCTATATTACATCCATAACATGCATTATTGATAACAGGCATTGGTACTCTGAAAAATGAGTACCTAGAAGGGCCAAATGTCAGACGGGCCTGCGTGCCCAATTTGTAACCCTATGAAAATAAAGTTCGTTCCTTCGTTCGTTCGTTCATCCAATCTTGGTCCTGAAACAAACAGCCAGCTCCTGGCCCTTGTGTTCAGAGGCTCCTAAACCAGCCAGTCTATTTACTGACGTAGACATGTGTCTCTAATGTCTTGGCTCGTTACCTTCTCTCTTGACTGACATAGACACATATCTGTATTATCTTGTCTTATTATTTCAGTGTTGACTGACATAGACAGATATCTGTATTATCTTGTCTCATTACATTTTTTTCTTGACTGATATTGACACATGTCTGTATTATTTTGTCTCATTACATTCTCTCTTGACTGACATAGACAGATATCTGTATTATCTTGTCTCATTACATTCTCTCTTGACTGACATAGACATATGTCTGTATTATCTTGTCTCATTACATTCTCTCTTGACTGACATAGACACATATATGTATTATCTTGTCTCATTACATTTTTCTTGACTGATATTGACACATGTCTGTATTATTTTGTCTCATTACATTCTCTCTTGACTGACATAGACACATGTCTGTATTAACTTGTCTCAATACATTCTCTCTTGACTGACATAGACAGATATCTGTATTAACTTGTCTCAATACATTCTCTCTTGACTGATATAGACAGATATCTGTATTAACTTGTCTCATTACATTCTCTCTTGACTGGTATAGACACATGTCTGGATTATCTTGTCTCATTACATTCTCTCTTGACTGATATAGACACATGTCTGTATTATCTTGTCTCATTACATTTTTTCTTGACTGATATTGACACATGTCTGTATTATCTTGTCTCATTACATTTTTTTTCTTGACTGATATTGACACATGTCTGTATTATCTTGTCTCATTACATTTTTTCTTGACTGATATTGACACATGTCTGGAGTTTCTTGTCCCATTAGTTTTTCTCTTCAGATCGGAGAGACATGTCTGAGCTGTCTTGTCTCATTAATTGTTTAGTTTATGATTGTACAGCAGTTCATGATTGTACAGCAGTTCATGATTGTACAGCAGTTCATGATTGTACAGCAGTTTATGATTGTACAGCAGTTCATGATTGTACAGCAGTTCATGATTGTACAGCAGTTTATGATTGTACAGCAGTTTATGATTGTACAGCAGTTTATGATTGTACAGCAGTTCATGATTGTACAGCAGTTCATGATTGTACAGCAGTTTATGATTGTACAGCAGTTCCTTGAAGGTATGCAGGCCACAGTGCTGGAGAAGGGAAAATTGTCGGACCCTTTCCCTGTCTCAAACGGCATAAAGCAGGCACGTGTGCTTGTGCCAACCTTGTTCAGTCTGACATTTGCTGCAAGCTTGTCAATGCCTTTGATGATGATGATCCAGGAATTGCTTTAAATTAACGTACAGATGGCAGCTTGTGTAATTTGAGGAGACTTCGAGCTAAAACAAAAACTCAAACAACTAGAATTAGAGACCTTTTATTTGCTAATGACTGTGCTCCAAACTCCAGTTCTGAGGCCAGTATGCAGCACACCATCAATAGATTTTCTCAAGCCTGTACCAACTTTGGGCTAGTTATCAATACTGATAAATCTGTTATCTATCAACACTGATAAATCTGTTATCTATCAATCGGTCCACACACACTCAAAAATACTGTGATTCCAATGTCACCGTCAATGATCAAAAGCTAAATGTAGTCGATAGATTCACTTATCTTGGCAGTATCCTATCTCAGAGAGTCAATATCGACAGTCTAGAGGACCTAGAGGGGGACCAAAAAAAAAGTGCTATAAAACACTTTCAAAAAACTGCCCTAAATTTGTTGGCATCAACACAGAGACATGAGAGGCTGCTAAACAGGACCGTTCTGGATGGTGTACATCCCTCACTCAGGCATTCTGCATCAGCCTGCGAGGCAGCGGAGGTTGTACAAGCAGCTTAACGGAGGCAGACTAGAAAGAGCTGTATCGATAATCCCACACTTACTCCGGCTTCCATTTGCAGTCCGCACTGCTCAAGAACTTCCCGGGCTCACTTTGGACTAGTTAGCTGGCGTTTGTACTCATGACTACTTTGGATGAAAAGTGTTCGTCATCACACGTGATGGACGAAGGACAACATTTAGTGGTGTCTGTGTTTGTAAAGGTATCAGTGTAGGTATCGGTGATTGTATATGCATGGGTATGTAAGGGTGTCTGATGATGTATGAGTGTTTCCGTATGCATGTTTACGTATCTGTGAATGTGTGTGTATTGATGGTTGTGTATGTATGGGTGACGGTGTTTGATCAGATCCTTATCTATGTATGGGTGACTGTGTATGTGTCTATGTATGGGTGACGGTGTTTGATCAGATCCTTGTCTATGTATGG
Source organism: Candidula unifasciata (assembly GCA_905116865.2). NCBI lineage: Eukaryota > Metazoa > Mollusca > Gastropoda > Stylommatophora > Geomitridae > Candidula > Candidula unifasciata. Next base: position 60,399 of record CAJHNH020002258.1, on the reverse strand, counting down.
GTGACTGTGTATGTGTCTATGAATGGGGTTGCTTGGGTATGTTGACTGGTGATTTTTTGTGTGTATGGACAATTGTGTATTATTAGACGATTGTTTGTGTATGGATGTTTGCGCATGCATGAGTATGTGTATGTATTGGTGCTTGAGCTTGTATGAATGTGAGTGTATGTATGTGTAGTTGTGGGTATGTTTGGGTGTGTACGTACGCCACTGTATATACATAAGCCTATGTCTGAGTCTGTGTATGCGCTTGTGTTATGTATATAGATACATGAATAGGTGGGCGTTTGTGTGACTATATATCTATATAAATATATATATGTGTGTATGTATGAGTGAATGCCAGTGCACGTGTGAGGAAGCATGTATGTGAATGGACGTGTGTCTTTGTATGTGAGTGCATGTTTATATACAAGTGTTTGTGCATGTTGTGTGTGTGTGAATATATATATATATATATATATATATATATATATATATATATATATATATTTATATCATCATTATCATCAGGTGCCTTGCCGACGGGCGTGGGCGATCATGCCTCTCCATAATCTGCGATCTCCTGCAGCATGTATCAGTTCGTGTGCCGACACACCTCCATGCCATGCAACAAGACTGTCAAGCATCTTCTCTAGTTGTCTTCCTCTATCTCTCCTTCCACATATCTTTCCAGTGGTCACAACATGTTATATTTTCCCTCTTCTCATAACATGGCCGAAAAATGATGACTGTCTCCTTCTGATGTCTGTGATAAGTTGTCTTCGGGCTCCCATCTCTTTCAAAACCTCTTTGTTGCTCTTTTTGGCTGTCCAATGTATTCTAAGCATTCTTCTGTAAAACCACATCTCCGAGGCCTCAAGAAATTGTTTGGCCTGCCTACCGATTGTCCAGGATTCACAGCCATATGTTAAAAGTGGATGTATGTAGCAAGCAAGAATTCTTTTTCTAACTCTCAATGACAAGGATATATTGCACAAGATGTTTTTCATTTGAAAAATACAGTTTTTGTCTGTCCTATTCTCTATTCTTATCTCAGTTATGCATCTTCCATCTGATGTTATCCATGTGCCCAGATACTTAAATTTCTGTACTTGTCCTAAAATAACACCATCAACTTTTATTACACATTTAGGAATAATTCGTTTCTTTGATACCACCATTACTTCCCATTA
>CAJHNH020002258.1:0-45000 GCA_905116865.2 Candidula unifasciata | reverse complement strand
CAGTAGTTAAGCCTGTATGTTTGTGGGTAGCTATATGCGTTAGTCAGTAGTTAAGCCTGTAGGTTTGTGGGTAGCTATATGCGTTAGTAGTTAACCCTGTAGGTTTGTGGGTAACTATATGCGTCAGTCAGTAGTTAAGCATGTAGGTTGTGGGAACTATATGCGTCAGTCAGTAGTTAAGCATGTAGGTTGTGGGAACTAAATGCGTCAGTCAGTAGTTAAGCATGTAGGTTGTGGGTAACTATATGCGTCAGTCAGTAGTTAAGCATGTAGGTTGTGGAAACTATATGCGTCAGTCAGTAGTTAAGCATGTAGGTTGTTTAACTATATGTGTCAGTCAGTAGTTAAGCATGTAGGTTGTGGGAACTATATGCGTCAGTCAGTAGTTAAGCATTTAGTTTGCAGGTAGTTATCTACGTCAGTTAGTAGTTAAGCATTTAGGTTGTGGGTAACTGTATGCGCCAGTCAGTAGTTAAGCATGTAGGTTGTGGATAACTGTATGCGTCAGTTAGTTATTAAGCATTTAGGTTGTGTGTAACTATATGCGACGGTTAGTAGTTAAGCAAGTAGGTTGTGGGTAACTATATGCGTCAGTCAGTATTTAAGCATGTAGTTTACGTGTAGTTATCTGCGTCAGTTAGTAGTTAAGCATTTAGGTAGTGTGTAACTATATGCGTCAGTTAGTAGTTAAGCATTTAGGTTGTGTGTAACTATCTGCGTCAGTTAGTAGTTAAGCATTTAGGTTGTGTGTAACTATCTGCGTCAGTTAGTAGTTAAGCATTTAGGTTGTGTGTAACTATATGCGTCAGTTAGTAGTTAAGCATTTAGGTTGTGGGTAACTATATGCTTTAGTCAGTAGTTAAGCATGTAGGTTGTGGGTAACTATATGCGTCAGTCAGTATTTAAGCATGTAGTTTACGTGTAGTTATCTGCGTCAGTTAGTAGTTAAGCATTTAGGTTGTGTGTAACTATATGAGTCAGTCAATAGTTAAGCATGTAGGTTAGTTGGTATGTATGTCTGCTAGATAGGTATGTAGGTTTATATGTCAGTAGGCCAGTAAGTATGTAGGTGTTGTGATTATGTTGACAGAATGAAACATACATGCGATAAATGTCCTGGTGACGAGTTATAATGATATGTATCAATGATATCACTGCTTTCCAGATGACATAAAACACAAGTATCCAACAGAGACCAGGATGTAAGATGATAACACGACCGGCTAAATGTAGTCCTCACAGACCACGTACATCCGTAAAGCAGACTAGACCGACTCTAGCTACATTCCGACCTCAATCTATTGATGAGAGCTTCCACGTTTATGACCTCGAAAGGTCGGTTTTTATTGCTTCTAGAAACGAGGTACGGCAATATATTAGAAAGAGGCCCGTGAAGGGCTGGGTGTGGTCGGCAGCATCCGGTATATTATAAATATATTATAGACATTGCGTGACTGATAGATGGTGTCGTCATGCATTCGTGATTGTATAATAAGTTGAGTTTTCTGGAACTCCTTGCAATCAATCATCTCAATCTAGTGTACCCACAGACAGCAGGTCGATAACTTCCATATATAACACTGATTATCTCAGTTCTACAGTGGACTCTAAATCTCTTATCAAAGAGGAAGTCCCACATTGATCCAATCAATACAGCTCTTGTACCAGGTCACGGCTTTTCTTTCTCAGCTCTTATGACTGTCAATGCTAAACGACTCACAGCCCATCCCTCTGTCTATGTCTCTGTCTTTATCTTTGTCTCTGTCTCTCTCTCTCTCCCCCCCCCTCCTCTCTCTCTCTCTTTCCATATATATATATATATATATATTTATATATATATATATATATATATATATATATATATATCTTCTCGCCATAACATATACAGACATACGTGTGTTTTTATATTTAGTCACACATACGCACCAACTCAAATAAAACTGTTTTTGCTAGCAGGGGCTGCCACAGAAGATACAGGCAACCTGCAACCAAAACATTGTAGATGCCAGACACGTTTCTCGTAAACACAGCAAGCCTTGGGGAGTTCACGTTTCTCGTAAACACGGCATGCCTTGGGGAGTTCACGTTTCTCGTAAACACGGCATGCCTTGGGGAGTTCACGTTTCTCGTAAACACAGCAAGCCTTGGGGAGTTCACGTTTTTCGTAAACACTGCATGCCTTGGGGAGTTCACGTTTCTCGTAAACACGGCATGCCTTGGGGGAGTTAACGTTTCTTGTAAACACGGCATGCCTTGGGGAAGTTAACGTTTCTCGTAAACACGGCATGCCTTGGGGGAGTCACCGTTTCTTGTAAACACGGCATGCTTTGGGGAGTTAAAGTTTCTCGTAAACACCACATGCCTTGGGGAGATCACGTTTTTTGTAAACACTGCATGCCTTGGGGGAGTTAAAGTTTCTTGTAAACACGGCATGCCTTGGAAAGTTAATGTTTCTTGTAAACACTGCATGTCTTGGGGGAGTTCACGTTTCTTGTAAACACGGCATGCCTTATGGGAGTTCACATTTCTTGTAAACACGGCATGCCTTGGGGGAGTTCACGTTTCTTGTAAACACGGCATGCCTTGTGGGAGTTAACGTTTCTTGTAAACACGACATGCCTTGGGGGAGTTCACGTTTCTTGTAAACAAGGCATGCCTTGAGGCGTTAAAGTTTCTTGTAAACACGGCCTGCGTTGGGGGAGTCAACGTTTTTTGTAAACAAGGAATGCCTTGGGGGAGTTAACGTTTCTTGTAAACACGGCATGCCTTGGGGGAGTCACCGTTTCTCGTAAACACGGCATGCCTTGGGGGAGTCACCGTTTCTTGTAAACACGGTTTGTCTTGGGGGAGTCAACGTTTCTTGTAAACACGGCATGCCTTGCGGTGCTAACGTTTCTTGTAAACACGGCATGCCTTGGGGGAGTTAACGTTTCTTGAAAACACGGCATGCCTTGGGGGAGTTCACGTTTCTTGTAAACACGGCATGCCTTGGAGGAGTTAACGTTTCTCGTAAACACGGCATGCCTTGGGGAGTTCACGTTTCTTGTAAACACGGCATGCCTTGTGGGAGTTAACGTTTCTTGTAAACACGGCATGCCTTGGGGGAGTTAACTTTTCTTGTAAACACGGCATGCTTTGGGGCGTTAAAGTTTCTCGTAAACACCAATAGCCTTGGGGAGTTCACGTTTCTTGTAAACACTGCATGCCTTGGGGGAGTTAAAGTTTCTTGTAAAAACGGTATGCCTTGGGGGAGTTAAAGTTTCTTGTAAACATTGCATGCCTTGGGGAAGTTAAAGTTTCTTGTAAACACGGCATGCCTTGGGGGAGTTAACGTTTCTTGTAAACACTGCATGCCTTATGGGAATTAACGTTTCTTGTAAACAAGGCATGCCTTGGGGGTTCACGTTTCTTGTAAACAAGGCATGCCTTGGGGCGTTAAAGTTTCTTGTAAACACGGCCTGCCTTGGGGGAGTCAACGTTTTTTGTAAACAAGGAATGCCTTGGGGGAGTTAACGTTTCTTGTAAACACGGCATGCCTTGGGGGAGTTAAAGTTTCTTGTAAACACGGCATGCCTTGGGTGAGTAAACGTTTCTTGTAAACACGGCATGCCTTGGGGCAGTTAACGTTTCTTGTAAAACACGGCATGCCTTGAGGGAGTTCACGTTTCTTGTTAACACGGCATGCCTTGGGGGAGTCAACGTTTCTTGTAAACACGGCATGCCTTGGGGGAGTCAACGTTTCTTGTAAACACGGCATGCCTTGGGGGAGTCAACGTTTCTTGTAAACATGGCATGCCTTGGGCGAGTCAACGTTTCTTGTAAACACGGCATGCCTTGGGGGAGTTCACGTTTCTTGTAAACACGGCATGTCTTGGGGGAGTCAACGTTTCTTGTAAACACGGCATGCCTTGGGGAAGTCAACGTTTCTTGTAAACACGGTTTGTCTTGGGGGAGTCAACGTTTCTTGTAAACACGGCATGCCTTGGGGGAGCTCACGTTTCTTGTAAACACGGCATGCCTTGGGGGAGTCAACGTTTCTTGTAAACACGGCATGCCTTGGGGGAGTCAACGTTTCTTGTAAACACGGCATGTCTTGGGGGAGTCAACGTTTCTTGTAAACACGGCATGTCTTGGGGGAGTCAACGTTTCTTGTAAACACGGCATGTCTTGGGGGAGTCAACGTTTCTTGTAAACACGGCATGCCTTAGGGGAGTCAACGTTTCTTGTAAACACGGCATGCCTTGGGAGAGTTCACGTTTCTTGTAAACACGGCATGCCTTGGGGGAGTCAACGTTTCTTGTAAACACGGCATGCCTTGGGGGAGTCAACGTTTCTTGTAAACACGGCATGTCTTGGGGGAGTCAACGTTTCTTGTAAACACGGCATGCCTTGGGGGAGTCAATGTTTCTTGTAAACACGGCATGCCTTGGGGGAGTCAACGTTTCTTGTAAACACGGCATGCCTTGGGGGAGTCAACGTTTCTTGTAAACACGGCATGTCTTGGGGGAGTCAACGTTTCTTGTAAACACGGCATGCCTTAGGGGAGTCAACGTTTCTTGTAAACACGGCATGCCTTGGGAGAGTTCACGTTTCTTGTAAACACGGCATGCCTTGGGGGAGTCAACGTTTCTTGTAAACACGGCATGCCTTGGGGGAGTCAACGTTTCTTGTAAACACGGCATGTCTTGGGGGAGTCAACGTTTCTTGTAAACACGGCATGTCTTGGGGGAGTCAACGTTTCTTGTAAACACGGCATGTCTTGGGGGAGTCAACGTTTCTTGTAAACACGGCATGCCTTGGGGGAGTCAACGTTTCTTGTAAACACGGCATGTCTTGGGGGAGTCAACGTTTCTTGTAAACACGGCATGTCTTGGGGGAGTCAACGTTTCTTGTAAACACGGCATGTCTTGGGGGAGTCAACGTTTCTTGTAAACACGACATGTCTTGGGGGAGTCAACGTTTCTTGTAAACACGGCATGTCTTGGGGGAGTCAACGTTTCTTGTAAACACGGCATGCCTTGGAGGAGTTAAAGTTTCTTGTAAACACGGCATGCTTTGGGGAGTCAACTTTTCTTGTAAACACGTCAAGCCTTGGGAGTCAACGTTTTGTAATCTGATTGTCGCGCGCCCACGTGGGTAAATACACTGATATAGTGAGGGTGTGGGTTTGAACCTTAACAATGCCCACCCACGTGAGAAACTGGACTATTATCTAAGCTATGTTGATCTTAGACAGTCCTGGATAGCCAAGAGAACAGCGAGTGGCTCGTTCCATGAAATGAAAGTTGCTGTACTTGTATCCACAGGAGTAGGAGAAGGGATAGATAGATATCTGGATAAACCCACTGTGATATAATCCATGTGCTCAGTTAACCCCTGCGACTGGTCTCCTCTCCTGGCATTACTTAAAAAGCCCCCATCAAGTGATTTAAATATTTGTTAGCTGAAGTAAACTAATATGCACAAAGACACTTGAACCTAAGTACACAATTTACTCAACTATCATGAAACTCATCACACATGATTTATTTAATAAATCTGACTAAAATAAAATGAACTTGTTTAGGCTAGTAGAGTTGGGATGATGTTATAGATGACATTAAAGTTGTACATAACTTAGCTCATCAGGACAGTTCTCGGCTTGAGACCCTGCCTATCTTTTCCAGTTTGTCGTCCTCACTGCTTTCTGCAGGTCGTTACACTCGACGGTCGGCAAATAATGGATGCCTACTAGTCCCTGCCCAATGTGGGAACTGGAGAATGAAGAAACAAGCGCATATTTGTAGTATCTGCTCTAGATGTACACTAAGCATGTATATTATACTAACATCAAGCATGTTTATTTAAATAAAACATTTCCTCTCTCCCTCATGCTCACATTCACTCCTGTCCAATTTGGAAGGGCTTATGTCTCACATTCCAACTGTTACATCTTCTGCCTTCCTCTACACGTCCTGTAATGATAGTCAAGTCTTCTACGTCAGGTGCCATCTCTCGTACAGACTCAAAATGACAATCAGTCAGACAGAACCAGTTCTGGAATCTATGCTTGGAACAATCGACGCGCCCAGAATGCTAACAATATTTCTGAGGCGAATCAAATACCAAATTTCAAGGATTTTCTCTCCGGGATCAATCTCCGCATTTGCCTCCCGAGAGTTAAACACATTTCAGTGTGTTAGCTGTATGTAATACAGATTCACATTAACCACACGTGACAAGATTGCCAAAGTTATCTTCACGCTTGTGATTTCAAAAACATGATAGTTCATTAAATTTCAATGGCAACAACAACATTTAGGTTTTACAACATTGAAACACATGTGCACGAATAACATTCATGACACTATCAAATAGGATATAAAGCAATGTGACAGTGCCCTACGAGAATGAAGAAATGTCCGCCTAGGAGTATTACAAAGTGATGAAGACACACACTTGAGCAAAAAGACAGTTAGATCTCTATCATAAATAAAATAAAGGTTTTGAAACTAATTTCGATCTTACCTGGAAAAATGAAACCACAATGCCAAAAGTTCTGTCTTAAGCTTAGGTTAAGCCCAACAGATGGCATGTGCTCGACAGGATCTCATTTACCAGACCTATACTTCACCCCTTTATAACTTTTATCAAGCTCCTCCTACATTACGCCTAAAATCATTCTCATTCAGGGATATCACAGCTCCTCCCCTGTGGGTGTATATTCCCTTTCAGTCAGTGACTGTACAACAAGTTTGAATTCCCACGCTAGGATCTCCTGGTCAATTCATCTGACCAGAGCAAATAAGACAAGTCACACCTCTAGTCTACTTCACCTGTCATCACAATAAAATCCGACTTTGTCAATTCTTCTGCCAACACTTTCCGCTCACTGTGTCAATAGTGACCGTCGGACCTGCTGTCGAGTTAGGTAACCTCAGGGGGAGATAATGGCAATTAGCCCTTGTTATCTGTTCCTGAAGATCTGGCAGGGGGAATAACTATCTGACACCAACAAATGGTGTGCAAATCTCCAGTCAGTAAGTCTGCTTGGTCAGTCTTATCTCTGTACCTTAACACTTAACATCTGGGAAAAAGTTGTAGTGTTTGATATGACCAACGGTCCAGGAGAATTAAAGGTGTGATGTGGTCGTCCTATTTAGATTAAGGATGCATCCAAATCCCTATTTGTCTGTATACTTCAAAATACATACAAATAAAAGTAGGTTGAGGAAAGTCATTCTGAAGTCACCGCGCGTATTGTCACACTGATCCTTGGCGGTTGGTCTTGAACACATCATAATAATGAACACACAGCAGTTATTGCACCGTTCTGGGCCCAACACACTTAAACAGGCCCTAACTAAAACAAACAGACAATAATTAATACAAACATTTCATAACTAAGGCTAGCTGATTCATACAACATAGATATTAGTTAGATGCCTTTAGCCTTCAGAAACTACTAAACATCGAACGGAGCCCTGAAACTATGGTTGAGGACAGAGCTGGCAATGTTCGGCATGGAGGCAATTCTGAACCAGTTCTGTTTCCTTTGAGCAGTTCATGTAATCAGCATCCCAGATCGCCGATTGGTAAGGACATCTTTCAGATGAGCTAACAACCGCACAAGTCTCACCAGGCAGACAATCACAACATCTCAGTTGAGCGGACAATCACAACATCTCAGTTGAGCGGCAATCACAACATCTCAGATGAGCGGACAAAAGCAACATCTCAGTTGTGCTAATCATCTCAACATCTCCGTTAAGCGGACAATCGCAACATCTCAGTTGAGCGAATCTCCGCAACATCTCAGTTGAGCGGACAACATCTCATATGAGGCATATGGCAATAGGCCTGATTAACTGCGAAGTTTTTGCATGCGAAAGTTTATCCTGGCGTTCATCTCTGAGGCAGCCACAACAGTGGCAGTTCAACAAACACACACACACATACACGCGAGCACACGCGCACATACACACACAAACACTCACACACCAAAGAGCGTGAACTTAACACCCACTCCTTCCCCAACTGATACAGCAAATATGTCTTGCTCAAACAGTCCAAATCTGTGCGTTACAGAATAACCTTGTCAGCTTTCTAGGTGTTTATACATTTATTTTTTTTTTTGACATTCAAAATATGCTTATTATCAGACGAATATAACATGCTTATTGATAAAATACATCTGCAGTGTGAAAGACGGGTGTTTGGAACGGTCGAATGTAAGACGAGCCTGCGTGTCCAATTTGATACTCTTTGAAAATAAAATTCTTTCGTTTGTTCTAGGTGTCCATACATCAAGACTAACATTTCGACCTTGTCAGCTTTATATGTGTCCACATGTCCTAGTCTAAAATTTGAACATTATTAGCTATCTAGGTGTCCACACATCACAGTCTATTACTTGGACCTATCTAAGTGTCCACACATCACAGTCTATTACTTGGACCTATCTAAGTGTCCATACATCACAGTCTAATCCTTGGACCTATCTAAGTGTCCATACATCACAGTCAATTACTTCGACCTATCTAAGTGTCCATACATCACAGTCTATTACTTGGACCTATCTAAGTGTCCACACATCACAGTCTATTGCTTGGACCTATCTAAGTGTCCATACATCACAGTCTATTACTTGGACCTATCAAAGTGTCCACACATCACAGTCTATTACTTGGACCTATCTAAGTGTCCATACATCACAGTCTATTACTTTGGACCTATCTAAGTGTCCATACATCACAGTCTATTACTTGGACCTATCTAAGTGTTCATACATCACAGTCTATTACTTGGACCTATCTAAGTGTCCATACATCACAGTCAATTACTTGGACCTATCTAAGTGTCCATACATCACAGTCTATTACTTGGAGCTATCTAAGTGTCCATACATCACAGTCAATTACTTCGACCTATCTAAGTGTCCACACATCACAGTCTATTACTTGGACCTATCTAAGTGTTCATACATCATAGTCTATTACTTCGACCACATCAGACATCTATGTGTTTATACATCAAGTCTAACATTTCGACCTTATCAGCTTTATATGTGTTCACATATCTCATTCTAATATTTTGTTCCTATCAGCTATCTTTGTGTCCACACATACCAGTCAATTATTTCTGTCTCATCAGATATCTTAATGTCCACACATATCAGTTCTAATATTTTGATCTTATCAGCTATCTAGATAGTAGTTATGTAGCGTAATAGGGGGGCGTTTTAGGGCTCAGATATAGATACCTAGAAAGGTGGCTTGATGACCGGGGATATATGCTAAAGGGCGACTTGAGCGCCATCATCATCATCATCATCTGTGTCATGGGAGCCTAGCTCGACTGCTCAGGGATAGTTTGAGCTATAGTAAAAAGGAGAACCTAAAATAGAAGGATGGGCGGCTTGTCATAGTGTTAGATGTTGATAGTTTAAGTTTTAGTAAAAAGGAAAACTTTAACAAAGGGGCGACCGTTGTGACATATTATTGGATATTGACCGCTCAAGGAGTGTTTGAGTTAAAATACAAACAAAATGGTAATTTATAGCAAAACAGCTACCCTTGTGACATATTAAGGAGGCCGACCGCTCATAAAGTGTTTGAGCTGAAGTAAAAAGGGGACTTTGTGGCAAAACGGCGACTTTTGTGTCACAGCAGGAATGCCAACCGATTCTTGAGGTTTTGATTTTCAGTAAAAATGGGAATTTATGGCAAAATGGCAACTTTTATGCCAATAATAAGGAATGTCGGCCGCGCAGAAATAGTTTAAGCTGTAGTAAAATAGAAAACATACGACATGTGGCGTTGTCTTATCATAGTGTTAGATATTGATAGGTTAGGGAGGGTTTAGTTGCAGTAAAAACGAAAGCATTAAAACAAAATCGACTTTTGTAACATATTATGGGAGGCCGGCCACTCATAGGTAGTTTAAATTATAAGGTGGAAAATAGCAAAAGGACGACAGGTTTTTCAAAGTGTTGGGTTCTGGCCGTACATATATGGTTGAGCTGTAGTAAAAAAAAAAAAAAGAGAACTGTTGTGTCATATTGTTAGATATCACCGCTCATGGAGGGTTTACGTTGTAGGTCAGAGGCGGCGCTACCAGGCGACAAAGGGGGGCTGGGGCAATTTTAGGTGCCAAAAGGGCTCTATATCTGTCTCGACGGACAACGTAAAGAACGCACGAGACGTCGCATGTCTTTCACGGGTCTTCACAAGGCGATAACAGAAGACGCCGGGTAACCCGATCACTATCCTTGGCGCACAAAAGTTGTAATGACTGCCCTTGATGTGTCTCCTCCACCCTGGCTATCTGTGGTGCAGAGTTAACACTGGCTCTGACGTCTAGAGGCTCACAACTCAATCAAAGCAGACATGATCTTCTTCACGGTCACACAACTTCTAACAACGGTTGACACCAGCGGCACATTTCACGAGTTTATTTACACGGTAGCACAATACACGAATCACAGGAGAATCCACTTACAGCATTCGGACAATAGACGTTGACATATTCACGGCTGGCTTTAACAATCAAACAAGGTACCATCACAGCTGGCCTTCTCGATCATTCATTCCTCGCCGATTCAGATCCACATGCTCCAGTCATTCTCCATTCATCTTCACAGCTTCATTTCCCATCCTTTCTCTCTGGGGCCCAGTCACCGAATGACCGCCTGATTCTCAATCCCCCAGATCTCCCCATTCACACGTGACTCACTCTTTCCTGTCGTTTCACCATATCTCCGTGAAACCCATGCTCTCAGGGACTTCCCCAATTATGCCAATCATCCCCTGACATTATCCCTATTTATAACATCATTACAAAAGTAACCCGATGTTTTTTCTTCACAGGACACCGTAAGCCACGGAAGAGACAGAGCATATCTTTCACTTGTCTTGACATGTCGTCACCTAAGGTTCCTATTAAGTAGCTAACTATCCTTCTGACACAGCAAATCACTCGCTGGTTTTCGCTACGGGACACTACAAAGCACACAAGAGATAGAGCATGTCTTTCACTGGTATTGTCAAGTCAGTCGCCGACGGTTCTTAGTAAGTAGTGCACTGCCCTTGGGACCCAGCAATCACCCGATATTTTTCTTGACGAGACACCTTAGGTCACTTACTTCTTCCTCGTTGCTTCGGCCTTGTCAGCGTCCTCTTTGTCGTCTTCCTTGTTGACTTCGTCGGGTCGTCGTCTTCGGCGTCATTGTCGCCATTAATGTCGTCTTCGTCGTCGACTGCATAGCACAAGATTTTCACAAACTGTCCCGGATACCTCGGACACGATGCGACTTTAGGAAAACATGAGACTCGTCGTCTTTGCAGTTGTCTTCCTATTAATTTACTCGTCTTCGGCGGTGTCAGCGCGTCGTGGAACAGCGTAAGTCACTCGTTCATTAACCTTTCTTGGTAAGTCATTAATTAACATTGATACTATGCGAGTCACCAAGATGTCTTTTCTGTTGGGGAAACACTTGATGTCTTGGTCCTTTGATACACCTTGAATCACACAAGATATGACACACATCTCTCACCAGCTGTCCCTGACGACTCGGACACACGGTGACTTTCAGAAAACACAAGGCGGCTTTTAGAAACCAGAAGGCGACTTCAAGAACCCAGAGGGCATCTTTTTAGAAACCAGAAGGCGACTTTAGAAACCCAGAGGGCTACCTTTTAGAAACTCGATGGTGACGTGTAGAAAATAAGAGACAACGGTTAGAAACAAGACGGCGCCTTTTACGAAATATAAGATGACTTTGACGAAGCATGAGGCAACTTTTTATACAAATATTGACCGTATCATCTATCCAGGTGTCCAGACATCCGTCTATTATTTAGACCTATATAAGTGTTCGAACATCACAGACAATTATTTTGACCACATCAGCCATCTATGTGTCCACACATCGCCTTATCATCTACCTAGTTGCCCATACATTCCAGTCAAATATTTTGACCTATCAGCCATCTAGGCGTTCATACATCTTAGTCTAATATTTTGAACTATCAGCCATCTCACGTCCATACATCCTAGTCTAATATTTTGAAATATCATCTATTTATGTGTAATACATCCCGGTCTAATATTTTGACCTAGCAGGCATCTAAGCGTCCATACATACCGGTCTAATATTTTGACCTTTCAGCCATCTATGTTTCCATTTATCATAGTATAATATTTTGACCTATCAACCTTCCTTGTGTCCATACATCCTAGTCTAATATTTTGACCTATCAGTCCTGTAAGCGTTAATACATCATAGTCTAATATTTTGACCTATCAGCCATCTAAGCGTCCAAATATCCTAGTCTAATATAGTGACCTATCAGCCATCTAAACGTCCATAGATCCTTGTCCAATAGAGTGACTTATCAGCTATCTAAACATTGTAACAGATATACATAGCTTGTTTGTTAGAAGACGCAAAGCTAGGATGAAAGGGATCAACAAGTTTTGGTAACCTTTATTTTTCCAGCCAAAACTGAAAATTGACGTCACTACTTGTTTGTTAGGAAATATTATTTTGCGTTGTAATTGATGAGAAGAAAGTCAACAAGTTTTAGAAACAATTTTTATAAATAGTATTTGACGTCATTGTTGGCCTTGTCCTTTCAGAGAGAACCTAGTAGCACTTGTTTTGTAGGAGTCTACAGACGTCAATTGTCAGTTTAACTACTGTATCTGCGTAGAATAGGATGATGAAATCTGATTCAATCGAGATATTTTTAGAAAATCCCACGTGAGGACCTACCTAGTAAACAAGTTGATACGTAATAGAATATTTTAGAAGCAGAAAAAGCGAGAAGAAAATAAATATCTAGCATTCCAGCATCTAAGTATAAATAACGAGTAACCAAGCGCCTTAGCAATTCTTCAGTCCACAAGACTCAAGAGAGGAGGGGCCAGTCACACGGACTCTCAGTGCAGCCTTCACTTGTAGAGATGTCAGCTCAACTCAAAGAATGCCTTCAGTCGTGGAGACTCAGAGGACGAGCGACTAGTCTCAATGATTCTCGCAGTTGTGGAGATGCCAACTCAACACTAGAAGGAGCCAGCCATAATAAGCCTCGAAGACAGACAGACACTAGAGAGCAAACATGAAACGAGAACAAACTACAGAGACGACATAAAACATACACAGATCCATGGTTAACAGCGACACATTAGATAGGAAGTATAGAGATGTTAGAGTCGACGATCAAGCCGTTGGAACCAAACAGCACTCGAAGCCAGGTGGCAGTTAGAGGCGCTAGAACCAGTTAACAAAGTAACAAGAGATGAAGAACACAACGCGACAATAAGAGTATGCAACCATAGGGAGATAGAACACAACGCGACAATAAGAGTATGCAACCATAGGGAGATAGAACACAACGCGACAATAAGAGTATGCAACCATAGGGAGATAGAACACAACGCGAACCTCGAGAGTATTTAGCCATAGAGAGAACACAGCGCCTTTTAGAATACTATTGATACTATTTGTATCATTGCTGAGGTACGACCATAAAGACAGTATAGATAAGAATAGTTGTTTCCAGGCATTTTATTATACAAACATCAGAGCCACGTAAGAAGCATGCAGATAGTAAGATATCATCTTCATTACCACCACTATCGACATGACCATCTTTCTCCTCGTCTATAATCTTCCAATCGACTCCTCCTGTAGCAAACTTATAGACGAACTTGGTTGTGACATCAACGTACGCCACAAAGAAGAGAGCAGTGCTATATAAGGGGGAGGCCCGCAACGAGATGTAACTAAACCTGAAGAGACAGTTGTTTAACACCATCAGACAGAATTTTCAAGTTTCAACGATGAATGCCAGCATTACCCAGAAATTTTCAAATTTCAGCGAACATAACAAAAACTGCGAGTACGATCACAATGACAACCAGTCCAGCAACAGAAACAAGATCAACACAAATGGAGAAGCAAATATAGACATTTATTATTAACATAAAGAAGCCATTAGTCCCAGAAGACAGCAGTTCAAGACATCCAGAAGAGTAGCAGTCCAGAATTCAGAACACCCACCTTACAGAAGTCCAAAGCTCCAGAGTTGCAGAAGACCAACGATATCAAAGCTCAGAGTACACACAACTAAAGTTCCAGAAGTCGGACATACAGACGACCAGTGTTCCAGAATACAGAGTTCCAGAAGACCAAAGCTATAGAAGTGCAACATACCAGAAAACCAAGAATGACGTTATGCACGTACAGCAGAGGCGCAAGAGACATTTTTACACATGACATGTTTATTTCATTCAAGTAACTAAATACTGCTGGAGACCAGAACAACGAAGACAAGAAGATTAACCCAACGACCAGAAAGAAAAAGCCGCTATCTTATGCAACAGTTAATAACAGATCAACTCAACCAGACGACCATCAACAGCCACAGCGAAGAGACATTAAGAGAAGAATACGTTAACGACTAGAATACCAACGCAACTGAAACACCAAGATCCTACAACAAGAAAGACAATCTCAACTGCAAAGAACCTGTAGAGACAGATACAAATTACTAATTAATTAATAATAAACGGTTTGCAGAAAAATAGTCAACAGATTCGGGTTCACAGGGCTACATTATTTGACAATCCAGAAAATAAAGAGATGAACAGGCGCAAACTGCCAGATGCTTACGGGAAACAAGACGAGGTCAGATTATTATTTAATTTGTTTAACATAATGGAAAGTGTTGTGTAGATTTGTTTTAAATATAGAAGTGCACTAAAAAATTGAGGAAAATGACAATATAATCTGTGAGACGTGAAAGCTATGAGGTCAACAGAGTCATGCGTGAATGAAGCAGTGAACAGGTACTCATATGCTGCTAGAGCACTCAAAGAAGAAGAAGAAGAAGAAGAATAAGAAGTAGTAGTAGCAGTAGAAGAAGAAGAAGAAGAAGAAGAAGAAGAAGAAGAAGAAGAAGAAGAAGAAGAAGAAGAAGAAGAAGAAGAAGAAGAAGAAGAAGAATGGCATTTTTAATTTAGTGAACGAGGATGATGATGTTTATAGAAATAGAACAAAGAATAATAAATGAAGAATATATTTTTGCACATGCATACACAGCACACATGAAGTATATTCTTTAAATAGAATGTAGTAGATGATTAGTAGACAGATTACCTTTTACATATTAATAGTCAAGTGATACCGATAATTATCAGACTAAAATGCATGAGTTAATGTCTTCGAAGAGCTTTGCGGAAGTAATTGTAGTGAAGACAGAGCAAAACACATTTTTTACAGTACATAATATTTCAGATAGCGGTGAAAGAGCATATTATTAGAAAAAGTGGATCATTTTCTATTAAAAGAAGCAAGACGATTAAAAATTAATTAACAGCCTAGTAATGTGTAAGAAACAAAAATAATAGATGTATAATGATGCCATTTACGAATGTGAAAGAGTATTTGTTTGATGTTATATGAAGCCATGCAATAAAGGATGTGAATGAGGCAAAAAAAAAAAAACATGTTGCAGACAGGAGAAGAGTTAATGTGTAATTTTTCGCTTTTCATTTATGTGTATTACTTTTAATTGTGATTGTGATGTTGAAAAAGATAAGTGTTGTTATGAAGACAAAAGAAGCGAATGAGTTATATAAGTTGAAAAAGATAAGTGTTGTTATGAAGACAAAAGAAGCAAATGAGTTATATCAGTTGAAAACAAAAAAAGATACAGTAGTCAGATGGAAAGAAGTGTGTTAATATATGTTGTTTAGTCAGATTTTCTGTTTTTCAATTTTTGATTTGCTTTGTAAATATACGCACATTGATGTTATGATTTGTGCAAACATTGATGACTATACTGTTACTAAAAGAATCGAAGGGACTGTCACGAGTAGTGAGGTGACAGATGTGAGGATACCAAAAAAGTAAATAGAGTAGGCAATGAGTTAATGTGTATTTTTCTTTAAGATTTTTGCTTTTTTTCAATTCGCTTTGTATATAGCACATTTATGTAAATGATATGATTTTCTGTTGATGATGATTAAGAAGAAGAGTAAATATAAGTAGCGTGATGAAACATGTCACTAAGAAGGGCTGATTAAGCTGAAGTGATACTGAGGAGTAAGATTAAAGGACCTAAGGACGGCAGAGAGGCCAATTACGGCGAAAATTGCCGGCTAGAGCCGTTAGGTCGAATACATTGTCAGTTAATATACGCACCCGTACCTTATGAATTGTGATTTAAGGGGAGGCAATGAGCTAACGTTTTTTTTTTCTTATACAAATTTTGATTTTTAAAATTTGCTTTGTATATAGCGCATTTATGTCATTGATATCAAGTTTTGTTGATGATGATTTAAAAACTATGAGAAGTCACAATTATCAGGTGACAGCGGCGATGACCGATTGAAGAGTTAAGAGAACTACAGGCGACAAACCAGAGGCGAAGTACGGCAGATGCCGGCCTGGTGTCGTGAGCCAAATATGAGTTTAACCTTTAAGTCACTGAATGAGCTGATTAGCCTTGGTGACACATGGTCGCAGTTTTCATTGAATTAAGGAGGTATGCTTACGAGCACCTTTGACAATGAGCGATCTGATTTTGAGTTCTCTTCAGTGTTTATGAATTAAACCCTGTAAATATGTATTGAAATATTTTTTTGGTATTTTTTTGTGATGTGTATTTTTGAGTTAGCAAAAATAACGTTGAGATGAGGAGATATGTCCACGTTGAGAGAGATTGACACGGTTATTTTCAAGGTTCGATATAAGGAGAGTCGAGGAGAATTGCCAAATTGTGTGGCTAGCACTTGGCACAAGTTATATTAATGGTGTGATATGGGCAAGAGTTTAATTACTGGCGTGATATCGATAACCTGAGAAAAGCAGTATATCACATACATGAGCTGATAAGGCTTATGATTATGGAGCCCTTGAAAAGCCATATGAGAAATAGTGTACTAGGACCTGTGGAGATGTGTAAATATGAACTAATTGTCGTATATTATGTTGCAAATATCCTAAAATCCTGTAAAGAGTTAACCTCATGATATACTTGTACGGTTCATTAAGGTGATGCATGTAGATGTTTCGTATGCTTATGTAATTTTTGTTAGTCAGGAGGATTTCTTTCTTGTCGCAAAAAGAGTGAACAGATTACATGGCGCAGTAACAGAGTTCACAGGTTGATTACTTGACACCTGATTAAAGCACACAGAATATATATATACAACAAAGAAAGCACACTTCTTACCTTGACACTACGAAATAACACCATTCCATACAAGAAATATAAACATCACACGGACACATACACACATTTCCATTTCGTAGAAGGATTTGAGCGCAGACCAACGCCACCTGTATCCTCAAGCAATACGAAGCAACTGACGCCAGAGTAGGGGAGATTGCTCATTAATGAGGAAAACTATCAGGCTTGACACGCACACACACACACACACATTCCAAAAACCGATGTTTAGAACATCCCCCAGTGGTCATTTTATAGTTTTAACAGAGACCCCTATCTGTATTTAAGAGAGAGTTTACTATTTGCAGTATACAACTTTAGAACATTTGATGTAAAACATGTGTAATACAGTCTATGTGTTTATGATATCTACGCTGCAAGAGGTGTGAACATTTACAATTCTATCGGCACTGACCCTAGGTCATGGAAACAGACACGGAGCCAGTATGGAGGAAAGATAAACAAGATCTGCAGCACAGGTTGTTTTTGTTAATTACAAGAGAAGAATGCAGGTAGAACCTGGTAGTGGTATTTTGTAATAATTAATTTGTGAAGCGTTTAGATGTACGGCCCACTAGAACTTGGACCAGTAGACGCTTGAACGAACGAACGAACAAACTTTATTTTTAAAGGGTTAAGAATTGGGTACGCAGGCCCGTCTAACATTCTGCCCTTCGAGGTCTCCCTCCATTCTTACATCATTTCATTCACACATCAAGTAATATTAAAAGTTCGCAATAGCATCAAAATAATCAATACAAGCACTGGAATGTGCAAATTTTTAACTACAGTAAAACGTATAAGTTGTAACATATCTAAGGAAAATGGGCGCTATTTTTCAGATATGTTTTATCTTCTATGAGGGCATATAAACGTAAGTTTTTAATTTTTGCAAGCTGGTAAACCTTTTTAGCTGTTTGCTTCACAAGTGCTTGTACGTGTGAGTTGAAGGTTAGATTTGCATCAATTACCAGCCCCAGTGTCTTGTGCTCAGTTACATTTTCTACTTGAGTGCTCCCAATGTAGAGTTGAAAAGTTCTCTGAGAATTTAAACTGTATAGTTTTTGACTGGTCGTTATTAGCATAGATTTGGTTTTATTAATGTTTATTTGCATACCGTTTGCACTGCTCCATTGGACTACATTATTTAATTCTTTTTGTAATGACGACTCGAGTAAATTACATGTTTGAGCATTTGCATAGATGGTACAGTCGTCTGCGAATAAATCGCAGGACAACGACTGACATAAAGGAAGGTCATTTATGTAGATATTGAATAACAGAAGGCAGAGAATCGAGCCTTGAGGTACCCCAGTATTTATGTCAGTGGTCTGTGATAGTGATTTATTGTAACAGATTATTTATTTTCTATTTAACAAAAAGGATTTTATTAACTGTAATAGTCTAGGGTTAAATTTCATTGTTTCTAATTTTCTTATAAGAATGTTATGGTCTATCATATCAAAAGCTTTCTTAAAGTCTATAAACACCCCGCCACATATTTTCTCATCATTAACATTCTGGTGCCATTTTTCAATCATGTTAGTTAAAGCAGTATGGCAAGAATAGTTTGGTCGAAAATCTGATTGGTTATTCTCTTTAAGTTTGTTGTGATCTAAGTGCTGAAAAGTTACATTATGAATATGTTTCTCTAGTGGTTTCGATAGTGAAGATAACAGGAAGATTGGTCTATAGTTACCTGGAATACTACTGTCTAAGGAACCAGATTTTAGATGTGGATACACTTTGGCAATCTTAAATGCAGATGGGAAGTAGCCTCTGACAAGACATTGGTTGTAAATAAGGTACATCGACTCACAAATAACTGGGGCAGCAATACGAAGGATCCTATTGCTGATTCCGTCTAAACCGGATGAATTACTGTCTCTGAGACTGTTGAAATGTATAAAAACTTACGCAACTGTCATGAGAGGAATGTCAGAAGGAATGTCTTCAGGGAATTTATTTTCACAAAATGCTGATAGCAGTGATAAATCACATGGACAGTTTGGCATTGTGGTTTTTAACTTTTGTATATTGGCTTCAAAGAAATTACTGAAATCATCCGATGTTATATTAGATGTCAGCAAACGCCTTGAAGTACCTTTGTTTGTCAATGTATTTATTTCCTTCCATATATCTTTGCTGTTTCTTTTATCTACTATTAGCTGTTTAAAAAATTTCTTTTTTCCTTACGAATGGTATACTGGACTTTGTTTCGCAGATTCCGGTATGTGAGTATATCCTTATTTTTATGCGCCCTATCTCGCTCTCTCATGATTGCAACTACCTCCTGTGTGATCCAAGGGGATTTAGTTTGATGTTTCACACGGACCTCCTTAACTGGCACATGCTTATCTAATACACTAGAGAAGGTCTTCAGTCAATATTCCAGAGCGTCATCTGAATCAGGGAGTTGGTAAACGTGGTCAAGAGGTGAATTGAACAAGTCTAGTAGGAATGCATCTTGATTAAAATTTTTATAGCATCTAAATTTAATACTTATATGTTTTTGTTTGACAGTTTTTACGCCATTTTTATTCCACACACAAATTACGGGGTAATGGTCACTCAATGCTGTAGTGGGTACCTTGCATTCTATAATGTTGTCAGGACATGTTGCATAAATATGGTCTATCAGGGTTGACGACGATTTTGTTATTCTAGTAGCTTGTTTGACTAGTTGTTTGAGATTAAATGAGGTAATTATGTCTTCCCACGACTTGTTGGATTATAGGGCATTTATATTGAAGTCCCCAAGAAGTATAATTTCCCCTACATTATTGAACACAGTATCCATCATATTGGTAAAATTGTCATACCATATATTCTCAGCGCTAGGATTGCTGTAGAGATAACCCACTACGATAGGTCTGTGGTTTTGTATCCTTAGATTGCCTTTACCTTCGTAAACATTTTCCCATACATCGTCAGAAAAGAAATGAAAGAGACAGGCAAGAGATTACTTTTAGCTTCAATGAGTAGATTTGGACCCAGCTTATTAAATTCACAGTGTTATAATGATCAACATTTAGAGACGAAGAGATAAGATATAATGAGGTATTGAGAGACATTCATGTAATGTGTCATTATAATCTTTTTGTTGTTGTTGCTGAATGCTAATTATTGCAGATGTTACGAAGTTTACTGTGCATTATGTTACTGTGTAAAATATATAAGATATATAAGATAAACATATAGCAGATGTCCAGACACATTTGAAACAATTGAGGATTCGAACCCAAGACAACTATGCCGTTTAGCAGTCACAACACCCACTAGACATGTGACATAAAGTTGCCGGCGGAAACTTCGACGTTGTTCCCTCGTGCAAAAGTAAACAAAACAGGGACAAAGTGTATTGTTTTGACGTCCGACATTTGGGACCGCTGGAGACTCGTACTGACTAGCTACAGTCAACAATGAAGTGGTGATTACAGCGGGAGAAGGGACACATCTATTGACAGACTGTTTTGATATTGTGAAAGGTAGGATGGCTTTGTACAGAGTTGTTAATGAAAACATTTAATGCCTGGTACCAGAGGGAAACTAAGCTACACAAATCTGCGTAATCATGCAGGTGGCAAGATGAAACATGTTACAGTCAGAGGCGTCGATACAGAATTGACAGAAGTGTCTCTTAAATGTGGAATCTGATTTATGGGATGCAAATGAATGGTTTTAAGTACTAAAAAATGATTTTATAAACTGTATTTGTACACACACTTTTTGAAGATGCATGATGGAATGGTACTCAGAGATCGAAGATGACATACTGTGTATTAATTTGCAGTCGCATAATAGGAGATGTTTTTGACGTTTTTGTGTACATGTATTTGATGTAGCCATTTAGCACTATAGTATGCAACTATAAGAAAATAAGTTGCAAGGGATGAAATGACATTTATGAAGGACAGAGAACATGAGTCATAGTGTAATGGGATGAATAATATAAAGATGTATAAAGTTTATGTTGATGATATTGATGATTTTTCTGCAATAATGATTGTTACTTTGGAGATGGGTTGTTGAGGATCGCAGCCCTTTGATGTTTGCATTTATGATATGAGATGTTGGTGTATAATTGAATTATGTTGATGTATCATTGTAAATGGCTTTTGTAAATTGTAAAATGGCATCTGATTATAGATATAGTAGTAGCATAAATGTTCACATATGAGTGAACATTTTTTTTTAGGGGGAGGAATTGTAACAGAGTTACATAGCTTGTTTGTTAGAAGGCGCAAAGCTAGGATGAAAGGGATCAACAAGTTTTGGTAAACTTTATTTTTCCAGCCAAAACTGAAAATTGACGTCATTACTTGTTTGTTAGGAAATAGTATTTTGCGTTGTAATTGATGAGAAGAAAGTCAACAAGTTTTAGAAACAATTTTTATAAATAGTATTTGACGTTATTGTTGGCTTTGTCCTTTCAGAGAGAACCTTGTAGCATTTGTTTTGCAGGAGTCTGTTGAAGTCTATTGTCAGTTTAACTACTATATCTGCGTAGAATAGGATGATGAAATCTGATGCAATCGAGATATTTTTAGAAAATCCTACGTGAGGACCTACCTAGTAAACAAGTTGAGTCGTACTAGAATATTCTAGAAGTAGAAAGAGCGAAAAGAAAATAAATATCTAGCATTCCAGCACTAAGTCACACGGACATTCAGTGCAGCCTTCACTTGTAGAGATGTCAGCTCAACTCAAAAAATGCCTTCAGTCGTGGAGACTTAGAGGACGAGCGACTAGTCTCAATGATTCTCGCAGTTGTGGAGATGCCAACTCAACACTAGAAGGAGAGGAGCCAGTCATAATAAGCCTCGAAGACAGACAGACACTAGAGAGCAAACATGAAACGAGAACAAACTACAGAGACGACATAAAACATACACAGATCCATGGTTAACAGCGACACATTAGATAGAAACTATAGAGATGCACGTCCAGCTGTATCTTTATATCTAAAGATGGCCGTATAGAGATGTTAGAGTCGACGATCAAGCCGTTGGAACCAAACAGCACTCGAAGCCATGTGGCAGTTAGAGGCGCTAGAACCAGTTAACAAAGTAACTAGAGATGAAGAACACAACGCGACAATAAGAGTATGCAACCATAGGGAGAAAGAACACAACGCGACAATAAGAGTATGCAACAATAGGGAGATAGAACACAACGCGAACCTCGAGAGTATTTAGCCATAGAGAGAACACAGCGCCTTTTAGAATACTATTGATACTATTTGTGTCATTGCTGAGGTACGACCATAAAGACAGTATAGACAAGAACAGTTGTTTCCAGGCATTTTCTTATACAAACATCAGAGCCACACGAGAAGCATGCAGATAGTAAGATATCATCATCATTACCACCACTATCGACATGACCATCTTTCTCCTCGTCTATAATCTTCCAATCGACTCCTCCTGTAGCAAACTTATAGATGAACCTGGGTGTGACATCAACGTACGCCACAAAGAAGAGAGCTGTGCTATAACGTCTATACATCCCAGTCCAGCAAATGAAAAGGCTGATCATTGTAATAAGCGAACATAAAAACAATGGCCCAGGATCTGACAACAGGACAGAGACCTTGCTTGAACTGGTACGATAGAGTTGACATGCTCGTGTAGCACGTGATGAGAGAGCGCCTAGACACTGGAACTATTTGTAATCCCATAATTACATCCTCACTCATCCCATAGACACTGGAACAATTTGTAATCCCTATGGTTACATCCTCACTCATCCCATAGACACTGGAACAATTTGTAATCCCATAATTACATCCCCACTCATCCCATAGACACTGGAACAATTTGTAATCCCTATGGTTACATCCTCACTCATCCCATAGACACTGGAACAATTTGTAATCCCATGGTTACATCCTCACTCATCCCATAGACACTGGAACAATTTGTAATCCCATGGTTACATCCTCACTCATCCCATAGACACTGGAACTATTTGTAATCCCATGGTTACATCCTCACTCATCCCATAGACACTGGAACAATTTGTAATCCCATGGTTACATCCTCACTCATCCCATAGACACTGGAACTATTTGTAATCCCATGGTTACATCCTCACTCATCCCATAGACACTGGAACAATTTGTAATCCCATGGTTACATCCTCACTCATCCCATAGACACTGGAACAATTTGTAATCCCATAATTACATCCCCACTCATCCCATAGACACTGGAACAATTTGTAATCCCTATGGTTACATCCTCACTCATCCCATAGACACTGGAACAATTTGTAATCCCTATGGTTACATCCTCACTCATCCCATAGACACTGGAACAATTTGTGATCCCATGATTACATCCTCAATCATTCCATAGACACTGGAACTATTTGTAATCCTATAATTACATCCTCACTCATCCCATACACACTGGAACAATTTGTAATCCCATGATTACATCCTCACTCATCCCATAGACATTGGAACTATTTGTAATCCCATGATTACATCCTCACTCATCCCATAGACACTGGAACTATTTGTAATCCCATGATTACATCCTCACTCATCCCATACACACTGGAACAATTTGTAATCCCATGATTACATCCTCACTCATCCCATAGACACTGGAACTATTTGTAATCCCATGATTACATCCTCACTCATCATAGTATCACGTATTTGAAGAACGTGCGTGCAAAAGTGGCTATACTGTTAGGCCGTTAGCATGGCGTTATGAAGGTGGAGTGTTCTATGTCATTCTCCGTATTAAGGTATGAGTCAAGGTGCTTCGGATATTTTTGGGGTAGCTGCTGTAGCTACGGAGTTTGAGCTTCTTATAACGCCCTCGGCAGGCTACTGGTTGCTCTGTATATACAGATAATATAAGAAAGCATGATGTAAACAAATTGGTATTTTGAGCTTTATACGGACATTTAATGTAACCAAATATAGACAACAGTACTGGGGGCAGGGGTGGTTTCGCTTGGCGTGATCGACCGTCTTAGCTCTGTAGAGAGATTCAAGTCTGAGCCACAGGACGGCCAAACTTATCGTTTGTACTCAATGACAGAAGGTTTTATTGCTAGAAATATTTAAATGACATATAAAGATACGAAACTCCTAACTAGACAAAGCCATTGCATGAATGCGACAAGCACAAATGATATCAAAATTCGTCATCACAGTTAACATCTCACATTCACCGAGCGTGCACGGATAAAGTGTGGTCTACATCTGAAACAGGCAGACCTGGAAACCTGTATCCCTGGACCCGTAGTTCCACGCTTCATCACACTTGACTCCCACTTCCACGCTTCATCACACTTCACTCCTACTTCCACGCTTCATCACACTTCACTCCTACTTCCACGCTTCATCACACTTAACCCCTGGGTATCGTTCCACGGCTGAAATCATACGATGACTTTGACGTAACATAGCTGACATATTCTGCTTATGCGAAAGTCTGTTCACAGTTGATCGCTTCGGCACCCTTCAAATTTGTAAATGTGTCTCAGTGTCACAAACATCAGGTATGTGAATATAATTACACACAGTCAGAATCATAAGAATGTAGATTTAATTAGACACAATCACTTTGTCAGCAGTGTCACAAACATAATGATGTACATACACATGCCTAGTGTCACAACTGCTCAAGATAAACACTTCACATTTACCCGACGGTGACCCAGCGATCTAAATCGAGGCAGATTGCAATCAATGTCGACAATAGCCAACAGGTTATCACTGACATTCTTTTCCAGATGTATGTATGTTCCACATACTGGCATGCAGGGTAGCAGAAGAAAATGGATAGACTGATCAACATACACAGACATACAGATGTATGGTTTAATGAATGGGTCTGAAGATAGATGCGTTAGTATGTCGATGAGATGGGTTAGCAGATAATGGGTTGGGTTAGAAGATGAAAGGTTGGGTTGGTAAATGGGTTTGTTAGTAGATGGGTGGATTGGTAGATTGATTGGTTAAAAGATTACTGGGTTAGCAGATTAGTCTGTTGGGTTAGTAGAAGGATTTGTTAGTAGATGGCTGGATAGGTATATTGGTGGGTTAGTAGATTACTGGGTTAGCAGATTAGTGGGTTAGTAGAAGGGTGGGTTAGCAGATATGTGGATTTGTAGATAAGTGAGTTCGAGAGTGGTGAGTTAATATAAGGTTTTCTGTATCGATGGCTGGGTTGGTGGATAGATAAATGAATTGGTGTTGACAACATATAGATGGACAGATGTTGCGTATCGATTCTGGGGTATCAACATTGATAATCCTAGTACAGGCTTGTTGACCGGGGAGTCTAGGAGGTGTTGATACGGCCTGAGTCAATACTTTAATTCCATGGCTGCACAAGGTGTCAACTAGCCCGGGTAAATAGTCACAGGAGGATGCAAGGTGTAAAACCTGCTTGAGTGTGTGCAACTCAGTTAACACGAAGTACTTACAGAGAGCTCACACGGGTATATACTGAAGAGTCCAGAGCATTCCAGAGTTGAGGACAGTCCAGTCGAGAAGAGTCGAGCAGAGAGAGCTGGGTGTTCCTCTGTGAGAAAACTTGCCTTGGGTGACGAGTATGGAGAGAGAAAAGTCGAGCAGAGAGAGCTGGGTGTTCCTCTATGAGAAAACTTGCCTTGGGTGACGAGTATGGAGAGAGAAAAGTCGAGCAGAGAGAGCTGGGTGTTCCTCTGTGAGAAAACTTGCCTTGGGTGACGAGTATGGAGAGAGAAAAGTCGAGCAGAGAGAGCTGGGTGTTCCTCTGTGAGAAAACTTGCCTTGGGTGACGAGTATGGAGAGAGAAAAGTCGAGCAGAGAGAGCTGGGTGTTCCTCTGTGAGAAAACTTGCCTTGGGTGACGAGTATGGAGAGAGAAAAGTCGAGCAGAGAGAGCTGGGTGTTCCTCTGTGAGAAAACTTGCCTTGGGTGACGAGTGTGGCGGGAGAAAAGTCGAGCAGAGAGAGCTGGGTGTTCCTCTATGAGAAAACTTGCCTTGGGTGACGAGTGTAGCGGGAGAACAGTCGAGCAGAGAGAGAGGGAGCTGGGTGTTCCTCTGTGAGAAAACTTGCCTTGGGTGACGAGTATGGAGAGAGAAAAGTCGAGCAGAGAGAGCTGGGTGTTCCTCTGTGAGAAAACTTGCCTTGGGTGACGAGTATGGAGAGAGAAAAGTCGAGCAGAGAGAGCTGGGTGTTCCTCTGTGAGAAAACTTGCCTTGGGTGACGAGTATGGAGAGAGAAAAGTCGAGCAGAGAGAGCTGGGTGTTCCTCTGTGAGAAAACTTGCCTTGGGTGACGAGTGTGGCGGTCATGTTCACTACTGAAACAAGACAGATTCTAATTGCGTGGAGAAACCCTCGTAGATGTCGGCTATCGGTGGTGTGCTGATAGGACTCTCCTGCCGGTCATCGTAGAATTCCTCGAGTGACTGATTTGCTTAGTGCAAACTAGGGAACTAAAGTATTGTACGGGTCTCTATTCAGCCGATGTAAAAGTGCCTGTTACTGAGTATAGCAACAGAGGTCAAGCTAAGTAAGTTAGATGGAGCTTGTTCATTCTTACTGCTAGCCCTGACGTGAGGGCTAGCCAGCGACCGAGGCACGGAAGCGGTGAGCTCGAGTCCGATAGACAGCGATTGTATGCTGCACTATGGAGCGCCGCTGGGACTGCTTTGAAGAGTGTGGAGCTTAGGTGGTTCATTCCATGTTAGCCAATGTATAGACTGCGTGATGTTGCTCCATGTTAGCTAGTGTATAGACTGCGTGATGTTGCTCCATGTTAGCTAGTGTATAGACTGCGTGATGTTGCTCCATGTTAGCTAGTGTATAGACTGCGTGATGTTGCTCCATGTTAGCTAGTGTATAGACTGCGTGATGTTGCTCCATGTTAGCTAGTGTATAGACTGCGTGATGTTGCTCCATGTTAGCTAGTGTATAGACTGCGTGATGTTGCTCCATGTTAGCTAGTGTATAGACTGCGTGATGTTGCTCCATGTTAGCTAGTGTATAGACTGCGTGATGTTGCTCCATGTTAGCTAGTGTATAGACTGCGTGATGTTGCTCCATGTTAGCTAGTGTATAGACTGCGTGATGTTGCTCCATGTTAGCTAGTGTATAGACTGCGTGATGTTGCTCCATGTTAGCTAGTGTATAGACTGCGTGATGTTGCTCCATGTTAGCTAGTGTATAGACTGCGTGATGTTGCTCCATGTTAGCTAGTGTATAGACTGCGTGATGTTGCTCCATGTTAGCTAGTGTATAGACTGCGTGATGTTGCTCCATGTTAGCTAGTGTATAGACTGCGTGATGTTGCTCCATGTTAGCTAGTGTATAGACTGCGTGATGTTGCTCCATGTTAGCTAGTGTATAGACTGCGTGATGTTGCTCCATGTTAGCTAGTGTATAGACTGCGTGATGTTGCTCCATGTTAGCCAATGTATAGACTGCGTGATGTTGCTCCATGTTAGCTAGTGTATAGACTGCGTGATGTTGCTACATGTTAGCTAGTGTATAGACTGCGTGATGTTGCTCCATGTTAGCTAGTGTATAGACTGCGTGATGTTGCTCCATGTTAGCTAGTGTATAGACATGTGTGATGTTGCTCCATGTTAGCTAGTGTATAGACATGCGTGATGTTGCTCCATGTTAGCCATTGTATAGACTGCGTGATGTTGCTCCAAGTGAAGCTAGTGTATAGACATGCGTGATGTTGCTCCATGTTAGCTAGTGTATAGACATGCGTGATGTTGCTCCATGTTAGCTAGTGTATAGACATGTGTGATGTTGCTCCATGTTAGCTAGTGTATAAACATGTGTGATGTTGCTCCATGTTAACTAGTGTATAGACATGCGTGATGTTGCTCCATGTTAGCTAGTGTATAGACATGCGTGATGTTGCTCCATGTTAGCTAGTGTATAGACATGCGTGATGTTGCTCCATGTTAGCTAGTGTATAGACATGTGTGATGTTGCTCCATGTTAGCTAGTGTATAGACATGCGTGATGTTGCTCCATGTTAGCTAGTGTATAGACATGTGTGATGTTGCTCCATGTTAGCTAGTGTATAGACATGCGTGATGTTGCTCCATTTACATTTATTGTGTGCGTGTTGGTAGACCCGAACATTCTTGTGGAGAAAATGTATGACTGACCTATGGAGTGTAGCAGAATCCGAGCGCACATCATAACCTAGACACTTCTCTATATGTTCGCATGCTGGGGCACATCATAACCTAGACACTTCTCTATATGTTCGCATGCTGGGGCACATCATAACCTAGACACTTATCTATATGTTCGCATGCTGGGGCACATCATAACCTAGATACTTCTCTATATGTTCGCATGCTGGGGCACATCATAACCTAGACACTTCTCTATATGTTGTGTGACGAGCTGGTCTGGACAGCTGTTTCTGTCCTTTTAAAAAGTGCTTTGTTTAGATAATATTATTACCAAAGTTCTAAACATTTTCCTATTGCTTTTAATTAGCATAATAACACTGGATTAATTAAGAAATTTCCTTACCTTTTTCTTAATGCTTTATTGTAGCAAAATTATAATTAAAGAGTTGAAAGGTAATATAGGCGAAGAGTAGTGCAAGGGGGACTGAAGAGTTACTTCCTCCTGACTTCCTGTTCCCTTTTCAATTCAGAAATTGACCGGTTCAGACCTAAAGTTGTTAGTCTGCCTGTGGTCCAATTTTCTGTTTGAATTCCCTGCCAGGGGTGAGTTAAAAGAATAAGTTTAATTTGATGTATTGCTGCTTATTCCTCTGAATTAATTCCACAGGTTAAATTCTGAAATTTAATGCCCACATGGCTCAAAAACTATGATAAATTTCTTTATCCTCACACTAACCACGTTTATGATCTAGTATGTACATGTATGCAAACATATTATCTATTTGATGATTGAATTAATGTTTATTTGCTACTAGAAACGTGCATTGGTATTTTTAATTATTATACTTATATTAATTAAGTGATAATTATGTCCTCATGTGAAATCTCAGCCAGTTCCTGTTTCCAGCTTCGACAATTAAAAATAGGAATGAAGTTTATATTCATTATACCTAATCCCTTCTAAGTTGATTTCACCTCATGGTGATATTAGCTTGATAAATTACTGTCTTGCTTTAATTTAGAGTTAGTCCAGATAATTCTGAGACTAGTTTAAGAGCTTGGAAAGTGAATAACACAGTGAGGCTGAATTTAATATTCACACTGTCAGAGAAGAAGAAGCAGAAAAGAGATGTATGGCCCCTGCTTGTAATTATTATTGTTGTAGATATATTTCCCTATTACTAGGAATACATTTCAGTTTTACAGCAGCTGGCCTTACAAATGTAATAATTATATTTCACCCCTCACCACTTCTAAACTCTGCTGAATAAGATTAGCACATGTGTGGATTTAGATTTAAACTGGAGTGAGTGTTGTATATTTTATGTTAATACTGTGACAGATGGAAAGCCCATTGTCATCTATGATTGTATTTTGACATCTATCTCATCACCCAGTATATTGATAGAGATATGTCAATCCCATTTGTTTTCAAACAGTGCAAAGCACCTGTTATGAGTTCCTGGTCTTGGTAAACTCAATCCCTGTTTCTCATTCATTGTGATGTGAACCCATGTGGTTAAAATGAGAATATTGTGAAATATGACTGTGTATGTCTGTGTGTGTAAGCATGTTAACCCTTTAAAGGAGTACTAGTGTGCAGACATCAGAACAATTTACACTGAGGAATGTCCTTTCTTTTTGTGTGTGCTGTAAACTCTTGTTCTTGAGAGTATTCATGAAACTGGTTTCCTAAATATTTTCCCCATCAGGATTATGGACCATGTTCTGTATACATTCCCATTCTATACCAGTAGAATGTGAACACCTGTTACTATCCTACTCCATATATATGTGTGTGTAGTGTAACAGTTTTAAAGACTGGAGGTATTGTTGTCTCCAGTTAGAACCTTCCTGACTGTTTGTATAAGGACTGTTCTATTGTTCTAGTTCCAGATGGTACATACAGGTGGGAGTCCAGAAGTAGATCCTAAGCTTAGCCGCAGATACCCGATTGTCCGGACTGGACTGGAAGATTCGGCCTGCCTGATGTGTCACCGAGGCTTAGCCAGAAGCTCACCTAAGCTACAGCTAAGATTTAACTAACCTACCTTGAATAACAGGATTTTATATCCACAGCCATTTTATTTAGTTATCATTTGAATTTTCAAAATAAATGTAGTTTTAATGTTCTTACAGTTTTCTGAAGTTTCATTTTAACTGTAAGTGTGTCAGTGAACAAAAGCTAGTGTAATTTAAATACATTTAAATATACAATTAATTACAGCAGGGAATAAGATGTGGGCAAACCCCAAATCCTCTAATTTAACCAGCAAGGCTGGGGGTAATAAAAACCCCTATTAAGATTTACTGTTTGTTGTTCCCTATGTAAAGTGCACATAGTGCATTCGCTAGTTAAAGCGAAGTTACCCGCCACAGATTGGGGATCTCGTCCCGGGATAGAACCCACTCACAGATTGGGGATCTCGTCCCGGCATAGAACCCACTCACAAAGTGAGATTCTCGTCTCGGAATTTACTCACTCACAAAGTGGAGATCTTGTCTCGGGGTTTGTAACCTCACACACAAAGTGAGATATTGTTCCTGGTTTTTCCCTAGACAACAGCATATTTTTTTTTATATTTTGTGTTCAAGTGTTTAGCCATCTTTGATTTATTTTATGGCATATACTTAAAGAACACTGGGGGCTCAGAGTCATTAGTTACTAGTTTGCCTGTTAAAGTTAGCAAAAATTAACTTAGGTAATTATGTAACTGAAATTTACAAATAGTTTAAATGTTCACTGACTTTAGGAAATCAAAATATATAATTGGCTAGGACAATTTTAATTCCCAAATTAATGGTTGCCCATAAGGTTAAGGATTTGTTAAAATGGATTGACAATTGCATTGCTATTTTTTTTTATTATGTGATTGATTATTTGATTGATGCATATGTGATTTGCTTACTAACCCTCTGTTGACCTAATTTTCTGAGTCTTGTCTAGTACTCTATAATTTCAGCAGCAATCATAGGTGATAATTTGCAAACTCCTTGTAAGGGTCACTACAGCTTAACCGAGATGGCAGCATATCATTCTCTATTGGGCAAGACCATCTCAGACTTTGCTGCTCATGAGGCAGGTTTGAGTGGGGCTGAGCTAGATACATATGTCTCTGATTTGTTGAATGCCAAATCTCAACTAGAAGCTAATGTAGGTGTCCAAGGGAGGGAAGTAGATTCTATAGATTGGTTTTTTAGAAGTATAGAAATGGGTCAGGCTTGCAAATTCACAGGTATTAAACTGCTAGAGTGTGTTGCAGAGAAGGTCAAGGAAGATTGGGAGTGGCAACTGGAGTGTGTCCAGATGGAACAGCGTGCACTAGCTAGAGGTTTTAAAGAGGCCGTTGAACATGCTCAGTGGAACCAGAAAGCCTTTGCTGGCGAGCCTTCCCGAGAGTTATGGATGTTCACAACCAAAAAGCCAGACACTTCCATGTCAGCCAAAAATGCATTTCCAAGTACAAGTATCAGTCACTTAGGATCAGTAATTGAAGATCCCTTACCCCACCAGAATCTGGAAATGAAAACCCTGGTAGAGAATGTGAGATCCTTGGCAGCTGTCAAGAGATCAAAACTAGTGAGCCTGTGGCTGCAGTGACCACTAGTGGGCTAGCTACCACAAAACTTGAGTTAACTCAGGGTGGTGATTTCTGTCAAGATGGTCATTCCTTGGCAGAAATAAAAAGTGTTATTCCCAAAACCAACCCCATTTTAGATAATATTATTGTATCTAGAAGCTTGCACAGCAAGGAAACTTTGAAGAAGGTAGGTGGCGAGACAGAAGACTTCAGCTCCACGCTGCAGATAGTATCTTGTAAAGCGGAGTCTGTTTATGTCCATGCTCCCACTACTTATTCTCACACGCAGTCAGTAGAAAGTCATGTGCTAGTTAAAGACATAGATTTTTCCAGTAAGTCGAGTGATATCCTAGAGTTTACTGAGAGAAGCAAAAATGCATCTCAGTCCTGCTTACAAGTTAGGGAAAAAGAGTCTCAGGCCTTAGATAAGTCCTTGAGGTCTCAAGGTATGTTGTTGTGTCCCCTCAGAATCAAGGGCCAGCACAACTTTGACTACCAAGAAAATGAGTCTCATGCTTCTGATAAGCCACTGAGATCTCAGGGTATGTTGTTGTGTCCCCTCAGAATCAAGGGCCAGCACAACTGTGACAACCCAGGAAATGAGTCTCAAGCTTCTGATAAGCCATTGAGGTCTCATGGTATGTTGTTGTGTCCCCTCAGAACCAAGGGCAAGCACAACTTTGACAACCCAACGACTGCAAATAAGCAGGTCATGAGAGACCAAAAGTCTCGCATCTTGGTCCAATCCAAGATGAGCCAACCAAAGCATTTGTGGACACCTCTTCTGAAAAGAGTTGTGTGTTTCACCAAGACTAGACCGATAGCTAGGCAGACTGCTAAAAAGCTAACTAGGTCTACTGAGAACCCCTTAAAGAGTAAACTCCTTAAGCTCAGGTCTTTTGCCAGTTTAGTTAGGAACATTAATGATCCCAACCCTAAAGCTGGTAAGGCTTATGCCAAATCCTCTGCAACCAGGCCAGAAACTTCAGTCTGTGCCAGTGCAGCCAAGAGTAGGAAGAACCCTTCCTTTACTTCATCTTCAGATGAAACCCACAAGATCCAGTCTACGGTTGAGACTGTAGGGTCTGTACACTGTCGTAAGCAGCGCTTACCTTTTCTTCCATGTAAATCCTCCCAGATAGTTTCATGGATAAGACGCACTCAGACAGGTATTTTGAACATTGAACTGATCTTTCCTTCATGCCATCTTTTCTTTGTTAAGATTGTTTCTATTCAGAGAAGCGGACAGTCCGCCTTGACTTTCTCTGGGAAAAGACTTTGGTATGTTAGTCGCAGTCGGTCATATCCGCTGGGACGGGGCTACAAATCCCAGTCAGTTGTTAAGGAGAAATTTTTGGTTCCTATTGAAATCCCATAGCAGATTAATTAGAAGATAATTTAGCAGGTGGATTGTAGGTAGCAGAAACAGTATCCAGGCCAGTTTAAGTTTGATATGTAAATATCAAACTTATCTTCGTTGGGCATATGTGACGAGCTGGTCTGGACAGCTGTTTCTGTCCTTTTAAAAAGTGCTTTGTTTAGATAATATTATTACCAAAGTTCTAAACATTTTCCTATTGCTTTTAATTAGCATAATAACACTGGATTAATTAAGAAATTTCCTTACCTTTTTCTTAATGCTTTATTGTAGCAAAATTATAATTAAAGAGTTGAAAGGTAATATAGGCGAAGAGTAGTGCAAGGGGGACTGAAGAGTTACTTCCTCCTGACTTCCTGTTCCCTTTTCAATTCAGAAATTGACCGGTTCAGACCTAAAGTTGTTAGTCTGCCTGTGGTCCAATTTTCTGTTTGAATTCCCTGCCAGGGGTGAGTTAAAAGAATAAGTTTAATTTGATGTATTGCTGCTTATTCCTCTGAATTAATTCCACAGGTTAAATTCTGAAATTTAATGCCCACATGGCTCAAAAACTATGATAAATTTCTTTATCCTCACTAACCACGTTTATGATCTAGTATGTACATGTATGCAAACATATTATCTATTTGATGATTGAATTAATGTTTATTTGCTACTAGAAACGTGCATTGGTATTTTTAATTATTATACTTATATTAATTAAGTGATAATTATGTCCTCATGTGAAATCTCAGCCAGTTCCTGTTTCCAGCTTCGACAATTAAAAATAGGAATGAAGTTTATATTCATTATACCTAATCCCTTCTAAGTTGATTTCACCTCATGGTGATATTAGCTTGATAAATTACTGTCTTGCTTTAATTTAGAGTTAGTCCAGATAATTCTGAGACTAGTTTAAGAGCTTGGAAAGTGAATAACACAGTGAGGCTGAATTTAATATTCACACTGTCAGAGAAGAAGAAGCAGAAAAGAGATGTATGGCCCCTGCTTGTAATTATTATTGTTGTAGATATATTTCCCTATTACTAGGAATACATTTCAGTTTTACAGCAGCTGGCCTTACAAATGTAATAATTATATTTCACCCCTCACCACTTCTAAACTCTGCTGAATAAGATTAGCACATGTGTGGATTTAGATTTAAACTGGAGTGAGTGTTGTATATTTTATGTTAATACTGTGACAGATGGAAAGCCCATTGTCATCTATGATTGTATTTTGACATCTATCTCATCACCCAGTATATTGATAGAGATATGTCAATCCCATTTGTTTTCAAACAGTGCAAAGCACCTGTTATGAGTTCCTGGTCTTGGTAAACTCAATCCCTGTTTCTCATTCATTGTGATGTGAACCCATGTGGTTAAAATAAGAATATTGTGAAATATGACTGTGTATGTCTGTGTGTGTAAGCATGTTAACCCTTTAAAGGAGTACTAGTGTGCAGACATCAGAACAATTTACACTGAGGAATGTCCTTTCTTTTTGTGTGCTGTAAACTCTTGTTCTTGAGAGTATTCATGAAACTGGTTTCCTAAATATTTTCCCATCAGGATTATGAACCATGTTCTGTATACATTCCCATTCTATACCAGTAGAATGTGAACACCTGTTAATATCCTACTCCATATATATGTGTGTGTAGTGTAACAGTATTTAAAGACTGGAGGTATTGTTGTCTCCAGTTAGAACCTTCCTGACTGTTTGTATAAGGACTGTTCTATTGTTCTAGTTCCAGATGGTACATACAGGTGGGAGTCCAGAAGTAGATCCTAAGCTTAGCCGCAGATACCCGATTGTCCGGACTGGACTGGAAGATTCGGCCTGCCTGATGTGTCACCGAGGCTTAGCCAGAAGCTCACCTAAGCTACGGCTAAGATTTAACTAACCTACCTTGAATAACAGGATTTTATATCCACAGTCATTTTATTTAGTTATCATTTGAATTTTCAAAATAAATGTAGTTTTAATGTTCTTACAGTTTTCTGAAGTTTCATTTTAACTGTAAGTGTGTCAGTGAACAAAAGCTAGTGTAATTTAAATACATTTAAATATACAATTAATTACAGTAGGGAATAAGATGTGGGCAAACCCCAAATCCTCTAATTTAACCAGCAAGGCTGGGGGTAATAAAAACCCCTATTAAGATTTACTGTTTGTTGTTCCCTATGTAAAGTGCACATAGTGCATTCGCTAGTTAAAGCGAAGTTACCCGCCACATGTTGGCATGCTGGGGCACATCATAACCTAGATACTTCTCTATATGTTCGCATGCTGGGGCACATCATAACCTTGACACTTCTCTATATGTTCGCATGCTGGGGCACATCATAACCTAGATACTTCTCTATATGTTCGCATGCTGGCGCACATCATAACCTAGACACTTCTCTATATGTTCGCATGCTGGGGCACATCATAACCTAGACACTTCTCTATATGTTCGCATGCTGGGGCACATAAAACCTAGACACTTCTCTATATGTTCGCATGCTGGGGCACATCATAACCTAGATACTTCTCTATATGTTCGCATGCTGGGGCACATCATAACCTAGACACTTCTCTATATGTTGGCATGCTGGGGCACATCATAACCTAGATACTTCTCTATATGTTGGCATGCTGGGGCACATCATAACCTTGACACTTCTCTATATGTTCGCATGCTGGGGCACATCATAACCTAGATACTTCTCTATATGTTCGCATGCTGCCTCCCACAAGCGGTAAACAACAGTTTAGTTGATTGGTGGATTTGTAGATGGGTAAGTTAGAGATGGATGGGTTAGTAGATGGGTTGCTGGATCTGCAGGTGGATTGGTGGATGCATAAATGGATTGGTTTTGACAGATATACAGATGGACGGACAGACAGACATACGTTATTTAGGTGTTTACCTGGTAATTGTAGATAGCTAAGCCTAATCGCATAATTAAGGTCAAGTGTCTGACCTGCCGTTACAAAACTCTGCTGGGAATATTTTCGCGGACAAGAAGATGTGGTCGTCTGCAGATAATTCAGATTTTCTGAAGAAACAGACAGGCTATCTCAGCTTTTGTCCCTGACCTTGGCTATGTTGAAATGATAAAACTGACATTACTCTTCACATGCCCCCTCCCCCCCCCCCACACACACACGCGCGCGCGCGCGCGCGCAAGGTTCGTGTGTATCTAGCTTCTAGTCTCGTGTTATTGTTCTGTTGATAAGTAACTTTATTCCTCCGCCCGCTTTTTCTTTTGTTTTCTTCTGTTGCTACTGCACTTCCTAAATCTGCTTGCTTTTTCTCTACATCTTTGCAGTCTCTTTCTACACCTGACTGAAGTTTAATGAACATAAACAACTACTGTTTTCACCTGTGTTTATTTTCTTTTATCTCGCTGTTCCTAAATCATAGTTTGTTAATTGTCAGGTGCCAGTTCAGCCAAGTCACGAGAAGCTATGTCGATGCTGATCGCTCGCGTCTGCACGAGATGACGGAGACAACAACTCAAGGTGAGACTATCACAGACCGGCCACTGGAGAAGTCACGAGGACTGAACGTAAAGTATGAAAAAGTCACCATGGACAGACAGCCGAGTTGAGCGATGCAGGGAAACAAAAGCTTTGCACAGAGCAAGTTCTGCACAGACTGGGGTGGAGGAGGGGCGCTTGAGCACGACTTGTTTGCAACAAAGACGTCGGTTAGTGGATTAGAAGTGTTTGCCTAAAGTCTGTTAGGCATTTAGTTAAAGTTATTATGCATTGGTTGTGGCGTTAACACTGCCCGCTCACATTTATATATTTAGGTCACTCAACCTGTGTGCGCTTCAGTATCTCGCGTGGCGAGGACAGCGGCTTGTACAGCGCTGTACGAGGGCTATGTGAGACTGAGTCCATGGTATATCCATTTGAATGGCACGACGTGATTCATGAACGTAAAAGCTAGCACGGCCGGCATTTTGGATTAGAGACTCCCGCAACTGTTGAGGCTTACTGCAAGTTTGAATTGATCTTTGTTCATTAAAGATTGTGTGTGTGCTTGTCGTGAGATGAGCAGCCACCATACACAGTGGACGAGTCGGGACTTGATATCCCTCGCGCTCAGCAAAATTTCAAACTTAGACCCGTCCGGAAAGGTATATAGTCCCTTATTTTGATCTATACCTTTATCTGGTAAAATAGTCATTTCTAGACCTTCTAGTTGCTTTGATAAATCTTCATTTTCAAACTTGCAACTGTAGGTTAGCGAAATATGGTATTTTATTTAGAAATTCCTGTCAACCGGTTTACTCCTTGTTCATGAGTACAAGGAACTTCTTATCTGGTGACGCTGGTTTGATTTTGAAAAAGGCATTCTTTCGCCTGATCCCAAAGTGTCAAGACGAATATCCATTCTTTGTAGAATTTGGCGCATTCATAGTTCCAGTTCTATCTTGGAAGCTTTCCTAAGCTTGGGATGAGACCTCTGTAGAGATCAGGCAGACGAGTCACAGTCCAGCGAACAACCACCAACCCATACCATTCTATGCACCAAGCATAACCAGAAGTCCTGCCCGCTTTGCCACTACCTCAACATGGCAAGAGCGTGTTTGTCAGCTCCAGGACGAGTGGACATTTGCAGACATCTGTGTCACCAATCTAGAGAACCAGTCTTCAAGAGCTGGGTTGGGCTCTGAGGCAGTTTTGTGACCTGGCCTGGGAGAGAGACTTGTTGAGTCCCTATGCAGTTCCTGTGTCCTCGATGGTGAGGTAGTCACTGGTACCAGATCAACTAGAGGCGTAGATACCTGAGTCAACTACAGTCGAATCCCCATGGACTGAGGGAAGCATTGACCTACAAACTAGGCTAAGTGATCACTTATTCATTATCATGCTCTCTTCCCACAGCTCCTTGAGATTCCTAGGATGAACTCATGTACTTTCCTGACCTAAGATCTGGCTGCTTCAATGTCTGGGGGGTTTCACTAACTCCGGAGCTTCAGTCAATGAACACTCTTGAGAATCTATTTACTAATACATGTATATATATATTGTACTTATTACATACATTCATTTTCATGGCTGACTTAGGTGTCCCTGTTTCACCATTCTAACTGTTTAGCATTGATATGTGTGAGTAATAAGTGTTATCTGTGTTAACATGGTTATAATAGAAGACTATCATAACCTGGGGGCTATCTTTTTATAGTAGTGGGGGTGTCCAGCCAAGTGTGCCTAGGAATATTATATATTTTGTAGTGCCAAGACTTGAGTTGCCCTACTCCTGAAATAAGTTGAGCGTATTTTGGCCACGGGGCATCCCTTAAACCAATACGAGCCAACGACTCAACATAATTATTTCAGAGTGCTGTTGGTTCTTAAGGAGAAATCCTTAAATCAGGCACACGACAGGAGTGATATGTGACAATGTTCTGCAGGTGTTTAGTGTGAATGTGTTTAGGGTAGTTTTGTCTGTTATCGGCCTTCGATACGAGCCAGAGAAAATAGAGAAAGTCACGGACACTTATCGTCTTGATCTCTTATATTATGTTACATTTATGTCCATCAAATGTCTCTCTTTATTGCTCTCCATTTTGCCGTGCTCTCCGACATTTCCACGACAAGCCTCTCGTTTCTGTCGTTCCTGGCTCAAAGAGACGTACAGTAATGAAGCGCTGGATAATTATTAGGGCTGTACCGAATAGTGATTTTCACTATTCGGCCGAATACAAATAGCGGGACTAACTATTCGGCCGAATACGAATACGAATAGTGTATAGTGTATGCAATATATCTAAAACACACACACACACACACACACACACACACACACACACACATTCATAATGTCAAATGTACGCTGAACTTTTACTTCACATAAAGTAGCACAGAATAGTCATTCTGAGCCCTTGAGGTTTACTGTTGCAGATATCGCTCGTCTCCATTCATCTCTCTGGCTGGCCTTCTTTTCACAATTTGTGACACCAGTTGTTTGCAGGTCTGGGTGGACATTATCTCTCGAACTTCTTTTTTTGTCTGCCTCGTGGTCTATGCCCATTCCTCTCTCAGGTCTATACAGTTTTTACTTCTCTGTCATCTGAAATTTTTTCAATATGCCACAACCATTTTAGTCTGTTAGCTCTTATGATGCCAGTGATCAATGGTGATTTAAACAGATTATGTGTTACGTTGTTGTTTCTCACTCTCCATTCCCCGCTGTTAGTATCTTTGATGGGTCCAAAGATTTGTCATAAAAGTGTGTTCGAAAACCTGCAATAAGGCCACATCTCTTTTTTTTTTTTTCTGCTTCAAGTTTCAGAGCCATATAAAATGACTGGTCTTATCAACTTTTTATATATTTTGATCTTGGTGTTGCGAGACAGACACTTTGACTTTAGCAGATGTTGAAGGGCATAGTAAACTTTATTTCTAGATTGTATTCTAGATTGTATTTCTTCTCTCAGCATGTTGGAGCAGTTGAAGTTTGCACTCAAGTACTTATATGTTTCCGTTCGTTTGATTTTCACATTATCGACTTGGATGTGACCGGAGTTTATATTCTTTCCATGTCTAGCTAGTATTCGTACAGAGTAAAAAACATTTAAAAACATTTTATGTTTTTCTTCCTTCAGTCAGTCTGTGGTAACTAATAACTAAGAATGAAAGAATCCTAAGTATTATAACAAGTAGCTAAACTAGGAAATTATCACTGACAGCTTAGTTAATGAAGGAAAGCTGCATTTGATTTCAACAAAACCAATCGTTCCCTGTTGTCAGCATTAATGCCGTTTATGCAGAAGCGGGTGTAAGGTAACTACTATTCGTATTCGGCCCGACCGCAACTATTCGGCCGAATACCGAATAGTCAATAGGTCCACTATTCGGCCCCGAAACGAATACAAAGCGAATATTCGGCACAGCCCTAAGAATTATTTTATCAGAAACGCGAGGAGCTGATGCTAGGGACAGACAACAGTTTCCTCTGGGGCCATCTCCAGCTGATTGTTTGCGGGATCCCGGCTGAAGTCATCGCCATTATTCCTCATGGGGATTCTGGGGTCCTATTGTGTGGACAGGAACAGACCCACTGTCCCCTTCACTCATCAACATCTGGTAAGTATAAGTCGACTAGCTGGTGGTCTTCCATTTTAGTTCAAGTACATCTGTCTGAGACGCAAGGAACCAGAAGTACATTTGTCTGAGAGGCAAGGAACCAGAAGTACATTTGTCTGAGAGGCAAGAAACCAGAAGTACATTTGTCTGAGAGGCAAGGAACCAGAAGTACATTTGTCTAAGAGGCAAGAAACAAGAAGTACATTTGTCTGAGAGGCAAGAAACCAGAAGTACATTTGTCTGAAAGGCAAGGAACCAGAAGTACATTTGTCTGAGAGGCAAGGAACCAGAAGTGCATTTGTCTGAGAGGCAAGAAACAAGAAGTACATTTGTCTGAGAGGCAAGAAACAAGAAGTACATTTGTCTGAGAGGCAAGGAACCAGAAGTACATTTGTCTAAGAGGCAAGGAACCAGAAGTACATTTGTCTGAGAGGCAAGAAGCAAGTAGTACATTTGTCTGAGAGGCAAGGAACCAGAAGTACATTTGTCTGAGAGGCAAGAAAAAAGAAGTACAATTGTGAAGAACGAAAGACGAAAAGAAGAAGAAGAGAAGAAGAAGAAGAAGAAGAAGAAAGAAGAAGAAGAAGAAGAAGAAGAAAAGAAGAAGAATGAGAAGAAGAACAGAGAACGAAGAAGACAAGAAGAAGAAGAAGAAGAGAAAGAAGAAGAAGAAGAAGAGACGAAGAAGAAGAAGAAGAAGAAGAAGAAGAAGAAGAAGAAGAAGCAAGAAGAATAAAAAGAAGAAGAAGAAAAAAGAAGAAGAAGAGAAGAAGAAGAAGATGAGTAGAAGAAGAAGAAGAAGAAGAGGAAGAATAAGAAGAAGAGAAGAAAACAGAAGAAGAAAAAGAAGAAGAAGAGAAGAAGAAGAAGATAAGATAGAAGAAGAAGAAGAGAGAATAAATGATGATGAAGAAGAAGAAAAGAAGAATAAGAAGAAGAAGAAGAAGATAGAAGAAGACGAAAATGATGATAAACGATGATGAATGTGATGATGATGATGAAGAAGAAGAAGAAGAAGGAAGAAGAAGAAGAAGAAGAAGAAGAAAAGAAGAAGATAGAAGAAGAAGAAGAAAAGAAGAAGAAGAAAAGAAGAGAAGAAGAAGAAGAAGAAAAAAGAAGAAGAAAGAGAGAAGAAGAAGAAGAAGAAGAAGAAGAAGCAAAGGGAGAAAAAGAGAAAAAGTAGAGAAGAAGAAGAAGAATAAAGAAGAAAGAAGAAGAAAGAAGTAGAAGAAGAAGAAGAAGAAGAAAGAAGGCGAGAAAAACGAAGAAGAAGAAGACTAAGAAAAGACGACTGATGATGATGATGATTATGATGATGATGATTATGTGATGATGATGATGATGATGTGATGAAGTGATGATGAAGATGAAGAAGAAGAAGAAGATAGAAGAAGAAGAAGAAGAAGAAGAAGAAGAAGAAGAAGAAGAAGAAGAAGAGAAGAAGAAAAAAACAGACGAAGAAGAAGAGAAGAAGAAGAAGAAGAAGAAGAAGAAGAAGAAGAAGAAGAAGAAGAAGAAGAAGAAGAAGAAAGAAGAAGAAGAAGAAGAAGAAGAGGAAAAGAAGAAGAATAAGAAGAAGATAGAAGACGAAAAGAACAGAAAAGAATAAAAGAAGAAGAAGCAGAAGAAGAAGAAGAAGAAGAAGAAGAAGAAGAATAAGAAGAAGAAGAAGAAGAAGAAGAAGAAAAGAAGAAGAAGAAGAGAGGAAAGGGAGAAGGAGAAGAATAAGAAAAAGAAGGCGTATATACTCTCTCTGTCTCCATCAGTGGAGAAGGTATATACTCTCCTGTCTGCATCGTTGGAGTAGTTATATACTCTTCTGTCCTCCATTGCTGGATAATGTATATACTCCCCTATTTCCATCACTGGAGACTAATGTTCGCCCATTATTGTAGAGTGTAATTGTCTCCTGTCTCTGTCTCGAGAGAGGGAAAATTGGTCTCTTGTCTCTGTGTTTAGATGCATGTAAATAGAATCTTCTGTCTCCAACAATGGATAATGTCTTTCTCTCCAGAGAATGTATTCCTCTTGTCTCTTATCTCTGGAAAATGTATTTCTCTTATTTCTATCTCCAGAATAGTGTAACTCTTTATATATGGAGAGTATATCTCTCTTACCTCTATCTATAAAGAGTGCATCTCTCTTATTTATGTCGCCTGTACAATGTATCTCTCTTGTCTCTATCTCTATGAAAGTGTATCCATCTTACTTTTATCTATAGAAAGTGTAATCTCTATTATCTGTGTATCTTTGTAGAGTGTATCTCTCTTATCTCTGTCTCTGGAGAGTGTATCTCTTTTTATCTCTATTTATGGAAGGTGTATCTCTCTTACTTTCTATCTCTGGAGATTATATCTCTCTCTTACTTCTATCTCTGTAGAGTGTATCTCTCTCACTTCTATCTCTTGTAAAGTTTATCTCTCTTATCCCTATCTCTGGAGAGTGTATCTCTCTTATCTCTATCTCTATAGAATTTATATCTCTTATCTTTATGTAGAATGTATCTCTTTTATCTCTATCTCCTTAGATGTATCTTTCCCACTCTCTATCTCTGTAGAGTGTTTCTCTTTCATCTCTTTTTTTTTGGGAAGGGTATCTCTCTTACTTCTATTTGTGGAGATTGTATCTCTCTTTATTTATCGCTGTAGAGTGTATCTCTCTTAACTTCTATCTGTGGAGTTTTTGTATCTCTCTTACTTCCTATCTCTGTAGAGTGTATCTCTGGAGAGCGTATCTTTC
The DNA here is from genome assembly GCA_905116865.2 of Candidula unifasciata. Classification (NCBI taxonomy): domain Eukaryota; kingdom Metazoa; phylum Mollusca; class Gastropoda; order Stylommatophora; family Geomitridae; genus Candidula; species Candidula unifasciata. The sequence goes on along the minus strand of CAJHNH020002258.1, from coordinate 1,892 downwards.
TATCTCGATCTCTTTAGAGTGTAATCTCTCTTATCTCTATCTATGGAGAGTGTATCTCTCTTTATCTTTATCTATGTAGTGTGTATCTCGCTTATCTCTATTTTTGGAAAGTGTATCTCTTTTACTTCTTTTTTCTGGAGAGTGTACCTCTCGTAATCTCTATCTCTTTATATCTGGAGAGTATATATCTCTTACCTCTATCTATAAAGAGTGCATCTCTCTATATCTATGCCTCTGTACAATGTATCTCTCTTATCTCTATCTTTGGAAGGTGTATCCATCTTACTTCTATCTCTGAAAAGTGTCTCCCATCTTACTTCTATCTATAGAGAGTGTGTCTCTATTATATTTCTTTCTGTATTGTGTATAATATCTCTTATATCTGTCTCTAAAGAGTGTATCTCTTTTATCTCTATTTTTTTTGGAAAAGTGGGGGGGGGTATCTCTCTTACTATATCTCTTAGAGAGCGTAATCTCTCTCTACTTCTAATCTCTCTGTAAGAGTGTATCTCTCTTTCTCTTATCTCCGGAGATGTGTTTTTCTGTTATCTCTATCCTCCGAAAAGTGTGCGTCTTGTCCTAATTTTTAATCCTTAGGAGATTGTATCTTTTAATCTCTGTGTGGGGAGATTGTAATCTTTTTATCTCTGTGTGGAGATTGTATCTTTTTATCTCTGTGTGGAGATTGTAATCTTTTTATCCTCTGTTGTGGAGATTGTATCCTTTTTTATACTCTGTGTGGAGAGTGTATCTCTTTATCTCTGTGGTGGAGAGTTTATTTCCGTTATTCTTCTGTGTGGAGAGTGTATCTGCGTTTATCTCTGTGTGGAGAGTGTATCTCTTTATCTCTGGGTGAAGAATGTATCTCTTTATCTCTGTGTGGAGAATGTTATCTCTTTATCTCTGTGATGAGAATGTAGCTAACTTTATCTCTGTGTGGGAGTGTATCTCTTTATCTCTGTGTGGAGAGTGTGATCTCTTTATCTTCTGTGTGGAGAGTGTACTCTCTTATCTCTCTGGTGGAGAGTGTAATCTCTTTATCTCTGTGTGGAGAGTGTATCTCTTTATACTCTGTGTGGAGAATATATTCTCTCTTATCTCTGGTGGTAGAATGTATCCTCCTTTATCTCTGTGGGGAAAGTGTATCTCTTATCTCTGTGTGGAGAGTGGTATCTCTTTATCTCTGTGTGGAGAAGTTTATTTCTTTATCTCTGTGTGGAGACGTGTATCTCTTTATCTCTGTGTGGAGAATGTATCTCTTTATCTCTGTGTGGAGAGTGTATCTCTTTAAGTCTGCTGTGTGGAGAATATACTCTCTTTATCTCTATGTGGAGAGTGTAATATCTTATCTCTGTGTGGAGATGTATCTCTTTATCTCTGTTGTGGAAGTGTATCTCTTTATCGCTGTGTGGAGAATGTTATTCTCTTTAGTCGTCTGTGTGTGAGAGTGTAATTCTGTCACGAGACGGATCTCAGTGATTCCAGAAGTTTAGTATACTTTGTAATAGTTTCTTCCTAGTTTCTAAAGAGAGAGGATTATATTTACTCTGCCACTTTAACCCTAATATTACTTTTAAACCAAAGTGATTTAAATGTCTCCAGTCCTTCCTCCCAGACAAAGCCCTTTCGCTTTGTTTAAAATTACCTAACACTACGTAAGTACAGCCCGCTGGTTTCAAGACTAGGATGTGAGGTTTGGCTTCTCCACGCCTAGTGGTCAGAATTGTTTTTGTTATCTCCATTAACCAGAACTGTAAAGACTGAGACGGGCCCTTTTGAACGATGAGGGAATTGCAGTAGCTCTAGACATGGTGGAGCCGGGAGTTCGGAGTTTAACCTCAGTGTATTCTGAGAGAACAGGTTTTGGCAATTAGGAATGCTTTATCTGATCT
>CAJHNH020002257.1:92261-117249 GCA_905116865.2 Candidula unifasciata | reverse complement strand
CAAATTATAGAATAACACTTGAAAATTATTATGTGTATTTCGCAAAATCTAATGTCTAAATACACTAAATTTGCAATTGTATTGTCGCTTTGTTGACATGATATACTCTTATATACTTGTTTAAATGTTTTGGATTTTTAGGCAAGCGTGTTTGATGAAGGCCATACTTGCCAAATTGGCCAGCAATTACAACAGAAACAATGAGCTTAGCCAGGAATTAGCAACAATTATTTCCATCATAATTTCACTGATGAGGTCGCTAATTACTGCATAACTTAGGATGTGAGCAAAATATTTTTTGTTAGCCAACACGTGAATGGGTGACGGTGTGGCGTAGTGGCTAGAAGCTCGCGTGCAGATCGGAAGGTCGTGAGTTCGCTCCCTGGCGAAAATTGACTTTTACCAAAAGACTTGATTTCCGGTCGCCCCTACCCTTGATGGGTAGGGGGCAGTCCGGGAAGTAAAGTCAGCCGCTGATGCTGACCACATCACCCATTTTGTCCCGTTGGCCTTTAAAAATTTAGGTCTACCATATGCCCTTTTGAAAAAAGGGCGGGGAAAAAGGGCCCTTTGATTTTTTTTTTTTTAACTTTTAAATTTGGATACCGCTTCTTTCCCAATTGCTAGTTCAATCTTAAACAGGGAAAGGGGGGGGGGGGGGGGGGGGGGGGGTCTATTTCTCCCCATCAAGCATGTCGTAACAAGTGACTATTTAGATGTACTTTCTTTGAAGCTGGAGCGAATGGACCTGAGTGACGCGGAAGTTGCAGTAGAGGTAAGCTAAACCTGTAAAACGGATGAGCATGCAAAGCTCTAGTTCTGGAAAACATCTAAAGTTAGGAAGTGGACGAACAACCAACAACTTTTTGTCGGGGTTTACAACCGGCCAACGCTAATAACAAAAGATTAGCTGTTCTGTAAAAAGTTCAGGATCTTTTTCCATACCTTTAAAAAAAAAGTTCAATCAGCACTCCTTGTGTGATACTGTCAACATCAAGCGGGCCGCCTTTATTTCCCATGACTTTACCTGGTAAATTGAAAACTGGGTCGACAGGGTTTAATTTCTTTTGGGGGGGGGGGGGGGGGGGATGCCCCGTTTCATCAGCCCTAAATTGACGACCTTCGGATTCACAGGCGAATGTCAAATCCCTGCACCACGGCGGCTTCCGGTTTATAAAAGGTTATCATATATCATTTTATGCCTGTAGTATTGTTTTTGAGAGACCGTTAGATCTTATTACATGTCCACACCATTGCATTGTTTTTGCCTTTTTACTGCAGTTAAAAGAGGTTTATTCTTGCCAATGTGCTGTATATTATATGGTGAACCTTTTCGTTTGTAATGTGGTCTCTGTATGATATGCCAAGAATGTTTCTGAAACATCTCATTTCTAATGCTTGTATCTTTCTTTCAAGTTCAGCTGTTAACGTCCATGTTTCACAGCCATATGTAAAAGTACTAATAACTAGTGCTCTGAGCAATCGAATCTTAGTTTTGCATGTAATGTTTTTAGATCTACATAAAGTTTGCTGCTTGGCAAGGACTGATGTCTGGGCAATCCTAGACATGATTTCTGGTCGTGACCCCAATTCACTTAAAATCGATCCTAAATATATGAAATAAGTCACTTGTTCTGATTTTTGGCCTTTAATGTAGATTAAAAGGTTTAAAAAAAAAAAGGGGAAAAGTCGGCGATGTGAAATTGCAACGGTTAATAAAGGATGTGGAATTAATCTCTATCTAAAATCGTCTGAATTAGTATGTAGGCTTTCCTGCTACATTTTTTAATAGGTGTTTTCTCTTCTTATTTTTGCATTGAAATCTCCTAAGAAAAATCAATGTGTCTCGTTTTTGAGCTTCGTCTACTATAGTTTCAAGAAGATAATAGAAATATTCTTTAATATCATCTTCTTTATCTTCAGTGGGTGCATGCACACTAATCATCCATATATTTTTGCATTTTCCTTTCATTCGTAACTTCCTGATCCTATCACTAACAGCTTCAAAGTTTATAATACTTTTCCACAACTTTTTCTTGATAACAAATCCTGTCCTTAGTTCATGTTTGTTTTGAATGTTTCCTCCAAACACTATGGTCATTCCATTTTCCTCTATGGTAGTCTGTCCTGTCCATCTTGTTTCTTGAATCGCTGTTATATCCATTCTGTATTTTAATAACTCACGGGTCAGTTCTTCTGCGGCTCCAGCTCTATAAAGGTTCCTACATTCCATGTTCCAAATCTCAAAAGTCCTTTAAAGTTCCAGGTTCGTTATCCGTTTAAATCCATCCGAAATCAAGGCTTAGGCTTGTGACGAGACAAAGTTTTACGAAGGTGTGGGTGTCAGCCCCACGCTTCACCCCCCAACCTGGAGGACCAGTGTGTCTCTCTTGTCTGTTTTCTACCCTTTAACCTTTCTGGCTTGGGCGGCCCTGCTGTTAGCTACGCTAGCGCCGGCATAACTCTCAGGGTCATTAAGAAACACAAACTCCCCAACCAGGGCAAGGTATTTATATATGTATAAAAAGTAAAAAAAGTAAAGATCCCTTTTCACGCCTTTCGGCGCATCGGGCATATGGGCAGAGCGTCCCATATTTTTACAGACCATCAGCACTCTGTGGGTAATGTGGTCAGCATTACGCCGGCTGTCTTTACTTTCCCAGGACAGCCCATCCTGGTACCCATTTTAGGCTGGGTCGACCTGCGACGTCCCATACCACGATAAAAATCCGCGCAGCCTGCAGTCGGACTCGCAACGCCTTAGCCACGGACGCCGCTTTATATATGTATACTAAATTTAATGGCAACAACAATGAAACGCAACCTCTTGTTTTACCAGGGCAGCCGCAGTTAAATTTGTACTTCAATTATAATATATTTACTTTTTTGCTTCGTTTATGTAATTGTTGTCGGCTCTGTGGCTAAGTCAATGCGAACGCTTTGTAATGCCGGGGTGCCGGGTTTGATCCCAGCTGCGGGCCATGCGCCTTGCGTTGGTTTCGACAGTGGTATCAGGGAGCTGACCATCCAGAAAGCAATGGCAAACTGCTGGACGTAAATTTGCCATAAGAAATCACACAACAGCCAGGGGCTGTTGGGGTTGGTTCTGCAACGTCCTGTAAAGGATACGCAACTAACCTATGTAATTGTTACTTTAATCTGCATCTGACGGGATAGGCTACAGCAAAATATTGCAGGGAATAAATATGTGAAATCTATTGTTTGTGTTTACGTTGTTCAAATTTACAACTGGGGAACATTGCTTGGATTGAAATGATAAGTCAGGACCAGTAACGTAGAGCTGTGCGAGAGATCTCAACAAACACCACCGAGTCAAGAGATGAAGAAAACAAGATCGACCGTAGATACGACACATCCTGAGAAAACATGATGAACTAACTGAAATGTCTCTTCCTTAGAACCCACAGGTTAAAAAATGTAAAACTAAACAGAGAAACAACAAAACGCACACACACACAAATACATTAACGCGACCCCACACACACATACACACATCAACGCAACCACACACACACACAGATACACACATGCGCACGGAAGAAAACAAATTAAGTAAAAACTAAAGTAAAGTAAGTGAAAGACCCTTATCCACGTCTTCGGGTGTGTTGGGTATATAGGGCTAGACCCATATTTTATAGACCATACAGAACTTAGTGGGTGATGTGGTTAACCTCACGCCGGCCGCCTTTACTTCCCAGGACTGTACCTGGTACCCACTCAAGGCTGGGTCGACCAGGGAGCTAAGGTCATTTTTGGGAAAAAATCCCGCCCCTGTCAGGTTCTGAACCCACGACCTTCCGATCCGCAGGCGAGCGTCTAGTCGCTAGACCACGGCGGATCCCTTTAGGAATAAACTCACAGGGAGCAAGTACAGCGGGGATCTACAGTCATCAGTAGAAATTATCCTCTTTCGATCAGTAGAAAATCTCTGAGATAAGAAGGGCTGCGTCCCACGCACAGAATTACCACCTGGATGGTGCTTGCCTGGCCGCACAGACCGATGCGGCCAGAGACAAGACGACTTGGTGGTTTCGAAGGAGGTACTGTGAGATAAGAAGCCGCCGCGACAGCGTAATTAGAACAGTCCGCATGCCTGGACGACCGAGCGACAAGCTTTACTTTGGTTTACCGGACACATGTTTTTGTTAGCAGTTGGCAGAGAGACACTGGCAGACAATTCGTACACGATGGACTTTTCAAAGGGATAAGAAACTCTTTTCCACTAGATACCCGGACCAGCTCACCGAGGCCCGTCCCCTACGTTGTTGCGCTGCGTCCAAAGCCAGCTGGATGCCCTTTCGGCCACCTCACCAAGTTTTTTGAGTGCCCGTTTCCGTTCATTACCGCGCAATCCTAATTCTTTCACCACATTGTAGAGCGAAGTGGAAACGAGGCCTCTCGCTCCCACTTCGACGGCAAATACCCGCACTGTGTAAGCCTCGTTTCTCCTCAAACCGGCTGCTAAATCACTGTACTTTTCGAGCTTGTACAAGTGATTCTCCTCCATACGCGACTCAAACGGGACCGTCAACTCAATCAGGATGAGTTGCCGTTTTTTGCGCTGAATGGAGAACGATGTCCGGTCGCAGGCCGGTTTTACGGATCAACTCGGGATACCGTTCATGTCCTGGCAGATCAACCGCCAGTAACCAGTCCCTCGCAGAGTCTAGCGCAGATGGAGCGAATGCGTTTTTGTTGACCTTACCAATCGAAACCTGCCCAGCCTTGAGGAAACGAATGGGGGCGATACTAGAACTGGCTCTGGCGTTAGCCCTCATTCTAGCCTGGTCGACAACGGCTGCTAACTCCTTTAGCACCTTGTTGTGGCGCCAGGTATATCGGCCTTGACCTAGGGCTTTCCTGCACGCGGACAGGACGTGCTCAAGAGTTTGTTTTGATTTGCACAACGGGCAAGTCGGATCGTTGGTCGCAGACCATTTAACCATGTTGACACCGGACGGTAATACATCGTACGCCGAACGAACGATAAAGCTCAGTCGCAGCGGGGTCATCCGCCAGATCTCACCCCATGTGAGTATTCTAGGCAATGCGCTCTCCAGGCTGACCCAATGGCCCTGCTGCGACTGTTGGGCTGCTTTCTGGACCCGAACCTCGTTTTCGTTGTCTCTCACCGTTTGTATCACCATGTCTCGGCGCTCTTTGGCTGAGGCCTTTGACCACCAATTGACTTTCCCGTGCCCTAGGCCTCGACGGTCGGTTTGTGTGTAACCCATCACCTCCCTAAGTAGAAACTAAGCTTAAGAAAACTGGGGTGAGCAAAAGGGTAGTTGTAGGCCTTGCAGAAAACAGGGCGATTTGGTCGCTAGCTGCTTGAGAGCATATGCTATTTTAGGGAAACAGGTCACCATCATCTTGTGATTGCGATCTCTGTGGCAGTGAGTCACTGTCGTAAAACATGTCACCACCGTAGACATGTCACCATCAGAGACATGTCACCATCAGAGACATGTCACCATCAGAGACATGTCACCATCAGAGACATGCCACCATTAGAGACATGTCACCATCAGAGATATGTCACCATCAGAGACATGTCACCATCAGAGACATGTCACCATCAGAGACGTGTCACCATCAGAGACATGTCACCATCAGAGACATGCCACCATTAGAGACGTGTCACCATCAGAGACGTGTCACCATCAGAGACATGTCACCATCAGAGACATGTCACCATCAGAGACGTGCCACCATCAGAAACATGTCACCATCAGAGACATGTCACCATCAGAGACATGCCACCATCAGAGACATGTCACCATCAGAGACATGCCACAATCAGAGACATGCCACCATCAGAGACATGTCACCATCAGAGACATGTCACCATCAGAGACATGTCACCATCAGAGACATGTCACCATCAGAGACATGTCACCATCAGAGACATGCCACCATCAGAGACATGTCACTATCAGAGACATGTCACCATCAGAGACATGTCACCATCAGAGACATGCCACTATCAGAGACATGTCACCATCAGAGACATGTCACCATCAGAGACATGCCACCATCAGAGGCATGTCACCATCAGAGACATGTCACCATCAGAGACATGTCACCATCAGAGACATGTCACCATCAGAGACATGCCACCATCAGAGACATGTCACCATCAGAGACATGCCACCATCAGAGACATGTCACCATCAGAGACATGTCACCATCAGAGACATGTCACCATCAGAGACATGTCACCATCAGAGACATGCCACCATCAGAGACATGTCACCATCAGAGACATGTCACCATCAGAGACATGTCACCATCAGAGACATGTCACCATCAGAGACATGCCACTATCAGAGGCACACTACCTTTAGGATGTATTACACTTGTCAAGGGCATCCCATGATCGACATCGGTGTGTAAAACACGTCACACGCACCTTATGACCTCCAGCGGTGTGTAAGTCACTTTACGTGTACCCCATGATCGACTGCGGTATGTAAATCCCGTCACACGCACCTAATGATTGACATCGATGTGTAAATCACGTCACACGCACCTAATGACCGGCAGCGGTGTGTAAATAACGTCACACGACCTAATGACCGACAGCGGTGTAGAAACAACGTCACATGCACCTAATGACCGACTGCAGCATGTAAATCACGTCGAACGCATCTAATGATTGACAGCAGTGTGTAAATCACGTCACACGCACCTAATGATTGACAGCGGTGTCTAAGTCACGTCACGTGTACCCCATGATCGATTGCAGTGTGTAAATCACGTCACACGCACCTGATGATTGACAGCGGTGTGTAAGTCACGTCACGTGTACCCCATGATCGATTGCGATGTGTAAATCACGTCATGCACCTAATGACCGACAGCGTTGTGTAAATCACGTCACGCGCACCTAATGACCGACAGCGGTGTGTAAATCACGTCACGTGAACCCCATGACCGATTGCAGTGTGTAAATCACGTCACACGCACCTGACGATTGACAGCGGTGTGTAAGTCACGTCACGTGTACCTGATGATTGACAGCGGTGTGTAAGTCACGTCACGTGTACCCCATGATCGATTGCGGTGTGTAAATCACGTCACATGCACCTAATGACTGACAGTGGTGTGTAAGTCACGTCACGTGTACCCCATGACCGATTGCAGTGTGTAAATCACGTCACACGCACCTGACGATTGACAGCGGTGTGTAAGTCACGTCACGTGTACCCCATGATCGATTGCGGTGTGTAAATCACGTCACAAGCACCTAATGACCGACAGCGGTGTGTAAATCACGTCACACGCACCTAATGACCGACAGCGGTGTGTTAATCATGTCACACGCACCTAATGACCGACAGCAGTGTGTAAATCACGTCACGTGAACCCTATGATCGACAGCGGTGTGGGAAACGTAACATCAGCTTCAAATGTCGCAAGAATCACAGGCCGTGATTCACAACAATCACCACTTGTCAGCCGGTTCAAAGGTTAGTACACAATAATGGTATCATGATTTTTACCGATTCCCATAGATATTTGCTGAGCCGCTTTAGCCTAAAGGCTGGCAGTCGGCCCAAAGATCATGGGTTTTAATCCTCATCAAGTCGGACTAAAAAAAATGATTATGACGCCCGAGTCGAGCCAGCAATGGGTATCAGGTAAAGCTCTAGGAAGTAAAGGCTGCCGGCGTGATGTTGCCCTGATTACCATCCTAGGCGGCTTCTTTGGTCTGAACATATTTGTGTAGTCACAAAACAGTGCTTGCTTACTACATTTGATTGGATTCTGAAAGGCATCCACCCGAGCAAACAAACCAGGGGTCACACATTGGGCACTTGTGTCTGTGTAACGCTGGCTGCTTCCAACCACATAAGGTCACACAACAAAAGTTACTTTAGAAAAAATTATGTAATGTATTTGGCAATATACAGTGTCCATATTACATGAAAATAAAAAAGCGTGAAGGGCGCACACACACACACACACACACACACACACACACACACACACACACACACACGCACACACGCACACACACACACATATATATATATATGTGTGTGTGTGTATGTAAATACATAAATACATATTTACTTACATATGCACACACGCATGCACACATGAATGCACACATACAGACAGACAGACAGGCAGACAGACAGACAGACAGACAGACAGACAGACAGACAGACAGACAGACAGACAGACAGACAGACAGACAGACAGACAGACAGACAGACAGACAGACAGACAGACACACATACACACATACAAACATGCATGCAGAAACAAATTAGCCTGGTATATGTTAAGGCTTTGATGCTGGTGAAACCATATGTGGCGCAAATACATATGGCATTACAACGAGTAGATGCAAGACTGGCGTTTGGAGTGCGATTTTCTCCGGCAGGTTGCTAATTACCCGTGATTAATCACACAAATTAAGAGGTGCCGACTATAAAACAATTTGAGTTCATATGTTAGGCTAGGCAGTGAGTTCAGGAGTTACAAGTGGCGGTAAGTTTGGAATGAAATGCTGCAAGCGAATTTTAAGAATGAAGTATTTAGAACATAAAGCTAACAAATATGTTAGAAAGAAAATAAACAAATTTGCAGGACATCAGGAGCCTCTCTTGGCAGTGGTGAAACGCTGCAAGCGAGCTTGGTTCAGGTACGTGGAGAGACACGATTTATTTGCAAAGACTGCACTCAGGAAACAGTGAGGGGTAATTTAAGAAGAAAAAAGCGAAGAAGAAACTGGAATAACAACATCAACAATTTAATGGACAGGACTAAATTTTCATACACTTATTCAATAAGCAGAAGACAGAAAACGATGGCTATTTTTGTGTTAGTGCTTCTATCGTTGTGGCAAACAGTACCAGGGTATTCTTGTTATGTTTCCAAACCAAATGAAGTGTTAGGACACCTAACAAGAATGCCCTGATACTATCTACAACAGCGAGCCAAAACGTTATAACGGGTATAAAGAGAGTGGAAGACCTCGGAAAAAATGGATTGATGGCATTGAGAACAGCCTTACAGAAATAATACTCAGTCTTAATAGTGCTCTTGACAGATTTAATCCACGAATGTAACATCTCTCCCCGAAACTTCGCTGAGGTACAAGGTGGAGGAGGAGAAGAAGAAGTGCTTGTATCGTTACACCTCTACGACCGCAACGGGTCAAGGATCATGTTGTGTTAAGTTGGGACAACTATGAATGTTTTTATTCTTGTAACAACACAAACAACGGGTATAAGACAGATAATATGGCGCTGTCTTGGACGCATCCGAAGAAGAAACGAGCAGAGCATCAGCAAACAGGCACTGAAATAGGAAATAAATGGATCGAGGAAGTGGGGACGTCCAAAAAGAAAGCTTAAAACGAACATTGATGAGAGAGGTCAAAGGTGCTGAACTGGAGTCAATACACGATAACAAAGGGCTTATACATGTTATATTGGAATGGAGGTAGAGACTGCGAGCCCAATGTGACATATAAAGGCTTAACAGAATGATGACGATGGCAACGACGAATGATAGCGCGCTACTGGTGGTTCTTATACTGGTTAGTTTGACGTTAGTCTGCTCGAAAAGAGTAGGTCACTTTTTATTCATAAGTATATTGGGCTGGTCGACTTTCCTTAAGGTTACGGGTGCGTCCCGCTCTGTTGTTTGGTTTCTGCGATGTCTTGCATTTCATTTTCATTCCAATAAAAAGAATGCCTGTGACACAGGTTGCAGCACTCTCGAAGAAAGTTGTGTTAGACCCAGTTTCTTCATGTTTTTAGAGTGTTAAAAGCGCTGGCGTGCTGAAATATACAACACGCGATACTACCGGCATTGCGGAACACCCCCGTAACCATCTGCGAAGTTTACGGGGCTCAGGAACTGACAATCAGAAGTGAGCTAATGTGTATATGGGCGGGGTCTGGGGAGACTAACGTCAAAGTAACCCTCACGTCAACAGAACAACTACTGCTACCTTTGAACTTTTGTCACGTGTCAACAATTGTCATATTTCTACTACTGTCAACTGCTGTCACCTTTGAACTGCAGTCTGTTCTCACCGTTAAGCTGTTGTCACATCAACTACTGTCACCTTTCTACTAATGTCAACAGTCAACCGCTCTCACATTAAAACTCCTGTCACATGTCAACTGCTGACATCTTTCTACTAATGTCAGCTGTCAACCGCTGTCACCTATTAACTGCTGTCACCGTTTAACTACTGCTACATTTGAACTATTACCACCTTTCAGTAATTGTCATCTTTTCACATTGTAACTTTTCAACTTTGGTTCTCTTTGAACTTTTATCACTTTTAAGTCTGGCGCGAAACATATCTTTCATTGGTCCATACAACTTGGTTTCCACTGTAATGCCAACCAGGCAAACCTGCAATCTCTCTACTAGATGTAGCGAGCATGCATGTAGCACTTGTTGAGTATTCCGTGGAGCTTCTTCAGTATTCTGCGGAGCTTGTTCAGTATTCTGTGGAGCTTGTTCAGTATTCTGTGGAGTTTGTTCAGTATTCTGTGGAGGTTTTTCAGTATTCTGTGGAGCTTGTTTAGTATTCTGTGGAGCTTGTGCAGTATTCTGTGGAGCTTGTTCAGTATTCTGTGGAGGTTTTTCAGTATTCTGTGGAGCTTGTTTAGTATTCTGTGGAGCTTGTTCCCATGGACAAAGTTTTTTATGTGAAGCTTGTTCAGTATTCTGTGGAGCTTGTTCAGTATTCTGGGGAGCTTGTTCAGTATTCTGTGGAGGTTTTTCAGTATTCTGTGGAGCTTGTTCAGTATTCTGTGGAGCTTGTTCAGTATTCTGTGGAGGTTTTTCAGTATTCCGTGGAGCTTATTCAGTATTCTGTGGAGCTTGTTCAGTATTCTGTGGAGCTTGTTCAGTATTCTGTGGAGCTTGTTCACATGGACAAAGTTCTAAATCATCAAACTTGTTTTTCTTGTACACATGGTTGCAGAATACCTTGGACGACCAGAGTAACTAGCAACGATTGCTTGAAAGAAGCTAATGAAAGTAGATCTATAAGCAACAATAAGAAAGAGACAAACACTGTTCTTTGGCCACATAATGACAAGAGAGACATTGGACAACATCGTGACAACTGGAAAGATCAGTGGAAAAGGGGTAGAGGCAGGTCAAAAGAGATGATGCTGAATGGGCTGAAACGATGGCATGGAGGGTTATCACCAAGAGAGCTGTTCCAGGCAACCAGGGATCGTGATTTGTGGAGACGCATAAGCGCCTACGCCAGTTGGCAGGGCACATGACAATGATGATGATGATGGTTGCAGAGTCTGTTGTGTCCAGTACACGCGTATGAGGAGGCTGATTGGGTCTTTAGGACTGAGTCATGGTTAGGAGGTGACCCAGGGGGTTCTTTGGCTCCTTGAAATTTTGTTTGTAATGGCAAGTGTTAACTATTCTTCTCTCTTTTTCTGTACTTTATCCCACAGTAAATCATATGCTCTTAGCCAACGTAACTCAAGTTGATCTATCGTTTGCTATCGTATGAAAACCACCCCGTTTCCTTTCTATCTTTCTTAACTTTGCCCTCTAGAACCTACCTCCATGTGTTTTTTGATCTGCCCTTCTTTCTTCGCCCCTGTCTGTTCCAGTGCAAATCCTTTCTAGTAATACTTCTCTTGTGATTTCCCATCGTGTGCCCTATCCAACAACAGCTGTACCATTAACAGTGTATGTGTGTCCCATAAGGCTGTCAGTCTATTCATCCAGTCCGTTCTATCCTTGTAATCCCTTCAGAATCGTGGATAGAATCCAGTCCGGCAAATGTGTCATCTTTCTTCAAAGTTCTTTTCTTCTACTCCTTTTGGACGACCTGGCTTCCTCAGTTCCCCCACCCCTTTCTATTTTAGTGCTTGTTTGTTGAATGTTGAATTAAGAATCGACATCACAGCACTCGGGACACTCCCATAAGTGCTGTCACTATCTTCAGCAGCAAGCGAAGAGTTCCAATTCTGATGGTACCAGTAACCGTCTTATCGTATATCCGTCTCATCATGTCCCGGATCCCCTGGTAACTCCTCGCAGCGCCATTTGTTTGGTGATTCTCTCTCTGCTGGTGTCGTCTCCTGATGTGTCCACTATAGCATCATGTTCTTTGTCTTCTTCTTCTTTTTCTTCGCGTTCACCAGCTGTAAACTCTGGCGGAAGGTTCTGATTGCTCGTCCACTACTGAACTGCAGTCCTGCTCCAGAACCTGAGTGTTGCGTGTTCATCAGTTTTACAGATCTCATTCTCTTGAATACAGACTGTTGGTTCCTTGCCTCTCCGGCAGATGCACTCCGACTTCAAAGGAAGCTCCCCAAATAGTCGACTCTTACGACATGCTTTTGGGGAGGCAGTGAGTCTATTCTTGTTTTCCCCACAATGGGGCCCCGGAACCCACACGGGGGGTTCTTTGTCTAATAACTCCTCTTACCTGTGGTTGCCTATACATTTCTCCTGTCTCTTCACCTCCGCTGAATTCATTCCATTCTTATTCTTATGAGGATGTACATATGAGCGTGTTTATGTGCATGTAAGGATGTGCTGGTGTCTGTGTATGTATGAGCATATAAGAGTGTATGTGTTCGTGTATATTCGGAGTGTGTATGATTGCTAGATGCTTATATGCATTATTTTATTATGTATACACATATTTTATAAACATAACATGAATTACTGATAGCATGCAGTTGTGGCCTGAAAGATGAGTGCTTGGAAGGGCCGAACGAATGCGTGCACAATTTGTAACTCTTTGAAAATAAAGTTTGTTCGTTCCATGGTTTTAACTATTATAAACATTTAATTATGTCTGCCTTTTGCTTTTTTGTAGCAGTCTGTCAACAGAATAGGCAATTCTTGGAGATTTCTCGGTCATGGCGAGAAGGTTGCTGACTCTACTGCTTGTTTTGGTGGCTGTTATGGGTGGCCACACAACATCCAGAACAGTGGAGAAATACTTTTATCTCTCAGAGTTTTCTGACGATGGCAGTGGGGACGTTTCCGGTGAGTGTATATGTTGAGTACTGGGCTGGTAAACTGTAGTTCAACTTAGGAATTTTCCTTATATCTTCTTCTGCGTTCAACCGAAGATGTAATTACGATGTGTCCGTTTACAACGTGGCTGCGATATTTGCACCTTTCGGCAAACATATCCGACTTCTGCGGGCATTTGTTGACCGGGTTAGCCTTCCTGGTGTTCAGAATATTATTTACAGCATTCTCTTTTTCAAAATAACTTTCGTTTCCTAATCTTTAGTTTAATTTATATATATATATATATTAGCGACCATTCAGCCCTCTTAAAGAGAACACTGGGCCGTTCTGGTTCATCCCAACACATGCTGAGAAACGCCGCTCTAGCACTTTATACGTCTTTTCAAAAGGTTGACCATCCTATTTTGAGCTGAAAACGGGACATCCCACGAAAATCAACTTCACACGCCCCCATCCCCCCTCCCCTCCACCCAAAAAAAATCTAGCATTCATTATTATTATTATTATTATTATTATTATTATTATTATTATTATTATTATTATTATTTAGTAATCATTAAAGAACTAATACAATTTAAGAATCTGAGATTATATAGGCCTATACATTCTAGTGCACTCGTCCTCTTGTTGGATGCAATTTTTTAATATTTGAAGCCCCACCCTGGCTTTTGCCGGGGGCCCCGAATATAAATGGGCCACAATTGTGACCATAACGACTGAAGAGGGTTTCTTGGACCTCTCCACTGGTGATCTTCATCCGCATGGTGGTACTTTGTGTCACTGGGTGTTTATCGCTTGTGTGATGTCCTAGTGGGGTACAACAAGCAAGAAATATAAAAGGTTGCTGAACCATGAGGATAAGGTCTGAAGCCATGTGGATGTGGAAAGCAAGGGGAAACTACCACATTATTATCCCAAGAAACTCATTGTGGATTTTAAAAGATCTGTAAATCAAAAAAGATTGGCTAATAAACAACATCATAGCAAACAGGTTACTCCATAGTTGCTCCGCTCCTGTGCCAACGAAAAACACACAGAGTGTTTATCACAGTCCCTTGTGGAGAAATTGACAGACTGCTGTCTCAGCATATGCACTAGCATACACACGCATTAAAAGCTTACGATAGCCATCAAAAGTGCTAACAGTCCGACATTAGAAATGCAGTTCAGCATCGACGGTAGCTGAAATGTTTTGGTCGTATCAAGCGCCATGGCGGATGGAAAAAAAAACTAAATAACAGAAGGCATGGTGCCAGGAAGGAAGGGGCAGGGGATGACCAACACGAAGATGGGCACAGGATATAAGTGACTCCTTGAATATGAAAGTACACAAGGTGGGAGAGCTGGTGAGAGACCTTTTGTTGCAGGCAGACCGTAATGAGAGCGACGTTCTGCAAAATACCTGCTACATGATGAGTGATAAACTGTATAAGACATACTAAGTTATTACCATTACAACTTTATTTCTCTACTTGCCTTGTCTTTACTGGCTCTACTTATGTAGTAAATAGATCTGAATAATATTCCTTTCGGTTTATATATATGTGTATATAACTATAAGTGTATGTTCTATTCTCGAGCCGGTCCTGTTCACATTTCCCGGCCCATCTGTACACAACCTGACCTTTCATTCATACACTCTCACACTCTTCTGCGTCGGAGGGGTATCACGTTGTCGTCACGCAGTTTCATTAATGCTGATGTTGCGTTTTCTATATTACACCACGACACAGCTTTCAACGACCCCAGCACGTGTAGAACTGACCCTAACCTACCCCCCCCCCCCCCCGCCTCCTCTTTCCCTCCCCCACCCACAACATCAGCCAAACTAGACTCTTTTCGGAACGTGTGTAGATGGGCCGGGAAACGTGAACAGGTCCCTCGAGCCTATCCCTAGATTTTTATAAAACAGGACAATTTTGGAAGTACTGACTGGACGGTCGGGACAGGCGGGGGGGGGGGGGGGGGGGGGAAATGAGAATGTCCCTTATGATGCATAGTCAGATTTGACAGATTAGGATTTAGCACATTTTTCAGTCAATGACTTCTATAATCACTGTATCCATTTGATCTGTTTTACATATTATAGTATCCATTTTATTTCTGGCAGTAAGCAAACGGTGCGCAGTACCTGTATCTTTTTTAGGTATTACTGTTTAGCATTATTGCAATATGTTCTTTACTATAAAGTCTCATTTTTTAGTATCCATTTTATTTCTGGCAGTAAGCAAACGGTGCGCAGTACCTGTATCTTTTTTAGGTATTACTGTTTAGCATTATTGCAATATGTTCTTTACTATAAAGTCTCATTTTTTAGACACTTATTGGTGAGTAATGGCTTTTTTTTTCCTAGGAAAAGAAATAAATGCTCCTTAGTAACCAGTTGTTTTTTTTTTAAAAGTAAAAATGGCGCTGTTACTTACCACAACGTATCTATTACAGCAACACTGAAAAAATTCGGTCAACAAAATGGGGTACTTTCATTTTAATTCACCCCAAACAGAGGAAATAAGAGTTTCTGGGACAGTCTAATATTCTAGGGGTGTTATGGTTTGAAATGATCACTGAAGATTTACCTAACCTTAAACACTCCTACAATATTGAACTTTCTCGGAAACTCACGGATTTTCTTTGTTTGGGGTCGACTAATTAAGGATGATTCCTTAGAAGTCGAAGTACATATGCCTGAGAGGCAATGAACCAACAATCTGCATACAAATAAGCTAGATCTGTTAAACTGATGTGCAGGTTAAACTCAGCTTCTGGAACAAGTCTTAAGTCCAGAAGTGGACGAACAACCATAATTTACACGTCGTGAACGGGATGAAGGAGAAAAATTATCCTTGGAAAGATTTAAAAAAAAAATACCACTTCATTATCATCCATTGCATGAATGTAAAACTTATCATGTCAGATAGGGAATCTACACTTTAATGGTAGACTAATGTTCGTGTAAGTAAAAAGAAAATGAAAGGTAAGGACCTTTTTAAAACGCTGAATGTTGAGTGTTGAATTAAAAATCGACATCACAGCATTCGGGACATCCTCAAAAGCGCTCCATCCCCACCTTCAGCAGCAAGCGAAGAGTTAAAATTCTGATGGTACCAGTAACTGTCTGATTGTATATTCGTCTCGCCTTTTCCCTGAGTGTTGAGCGTCGGTCAGATCCCCTTGTAACTCCTCGCAGTGCCATTCTCCTCAGACCGTAATGATCTATCTGTTCCTCGGCACTGTTCACTCGCTCCCAAAGGGCCCTCACAACATCTAGCGTGTCATACGTCAGTTCACCACCAAGTGGCGCAGAACCGGCCAGTCTATCTGCCTGGTAAATTCCCAACACACAGGAATGCCTGGAAAAAATATCCACATGATAGAACAACCCGGGAATTTGAAGTGATGCTTGCCACTCTGCACGGAGCATGCCTGTCTCCACCTTTCTCAAAACGCTTTGTGAGTCAGTAAAAATGACAGCATGTGTGCACAGCTGATTCTATAGCCAGCAGAAGCCAGCTGTGACTGCCTCCACCTCCATTCTCAAACTAGACGTTGTGATATGTTGTGCCAGGCTTTGTTGCACCTAACGACGTCCATTTGCCTTCGCTATGACCCCCATGCACTTCGTCTGCCCCTCAACAGAGCCATCTGTATTTACAATCACATCACCTGGGCGGGACACGTTTTAAGACGTGCTGGGTAAGTCTATGTGCTTGGCAACATTTTTCACTTGATTGGTGATGTGGTCAGTATCACGGTTGCCTTTGCTTCCCATGACTTTCCTGGTACCCATTTAAGGCTGGGTCAACCTCGGGGTCAAGATGTTCGTGTAAAGCAAGGTTGTTTAGCTTAAGTAACAATGGTCCTAAAATTGTGAAAAATGGGAATAGTTACGGGGCCAGAGGCCAGATCCCCAGGATAGAAAAATCATTATTACAATTCATCTGGCATGTGTCCGCGGCTCACTTGTGAGGTATCCGCGCGCCATGCGTGGCCCGCGGGCCGCTAGTTGAATAGCCCTGGTGTGAAATTAACGGTAACCGCTTTTTCTCCATCCTCAGAACCCAATCTTTGTTTGACAGAGGAGTGTGTCGTCACAGGTAAGTCATTTCATTGTGTCGTCACAGGTAAGTCATTTCATTATTAATCGTTTATTTAATTCGCATCAAGTAAAGTATAAGTGAGGTACCCTTTATATTTTGGAACAACATTCACTGAAGATGGTAAATTGGACAAAGAAATTGGCATCCGATGCAGTAAGGCAGGCCAAATATTGGAACAGCTAGCACCCCTTTAACAGCATTAGGCAATTCCAATAAGCACAAAGAGACATCTCATACACTGCATATTCATTCCCATACTATGCTACCAGTGCAAAACATTACCCCAAAAAAAAAGTAAACATGGAAACGAGGTGTCTGAGAAAGACTGTAGGAGTGACCAGAAAAGAAAAAAAATCAGGAATGAGGTCATATGAGATAAAGTCGGCACAAAACCGTTTCTTAATTACTTACACGGAGACAACAAATCAAATTGTTTGCCCACTTAGAGAGAATGCCTTCTGATGCTATACCACCCAAGGCATATAACAAAAGAGGAGAGGGACGTAGAGCAAGAGGTAGACCAAGAACAATGTGGGTAGACAATATCAGAGAAACTCTATAGCACTACAATGTGTCTATGGTCGAAGAAGCCAGAAGAGCACGAAGCAGGAGCTTATATCTCCCTCGACACCCGAAGCGGTAAAAGAGGACGAAAACAAGAAGAAAAAAGTGAAATTCTTTACATTTGCAGGCGTATCGGGCATATATGACTGATTGGCACCTTTCCATCTTTATAGACGATAGTGTTATTTATGCGCAATGGGGAGGCATGGGACTTACAGCCCATGGCGAAGGCGAGTGTAACTAGCAAGACCCGCCTTCGGTAAAAGTCTTTTACAATTATAGCATAGGATTTCAGAACCGTTGTTGTCAACATTTGTGTTTAGTCTGTTTCTTCTCAGACGCTCAGTATCCTTTCCATAGCACAAAGCCTGGGCAATATTGTAGAGACGGTATGTTGTCCAAGTATCATGATCCCTCACCCGAACTGCCATGTTTCTCTAAAGGAAAGGTAACACCAGTAAGTTTGGAACAAAACAGGCTGTAGAAGCTGCCGGATCACAAGTGTAGTGCTCTATCTTTCCATCTGTCCGAGCTTCCCTTCTAGACCAGCTGCCAGCCAAGGCTAAGGACCTGGTCTACCTTGCCATAAGATAATGTTTGCAGATTGCATTTTCTCTTCAGCTGATAAGGCTAGTATCCTTCCCAATGCGCTCATAGGACTAGACCTATATTTTATAGACCAATCGGTACTTGCTGGGTGATGTGGTCAACATCACGCCGGTCGCCTTTACTTCCTAGGACTGTCACTGGTACCCACTCAAGGATAAGTCGATCTGTGAGCCATTCATTTTTGAAAACCGTTCTGTGGCATTAGGACCTGAACCCACGACCTTCCGATTCACAGGTGGTCATCATGTCATCAAGTGTTATGCAAATACAGTATTCTATTTTCATGCGGTTCTTCGTCCTTGTCTTTTTCTTCTTCTTCTTAGCTTTCTTACTTACTTACTTACTTACTTACTTACTTACTTACTTACTTAGTTACTTACTTACTTAGTCGCTAGTCTTCCACCTTGGGGTGCAGAGGTTTGCCAGAGAGATAGCCAGACGTCTTTATCGGCAGTTTTTTTTTTCTTCTGGCTTAGTTCCATTCCACTCTTCTGTCAGTCAGGGACTGTCGGATGTTGTCTTCCCAGCTGACTATGGGTCGCCTGAAGGTCTGGTTCCCTGGTTCTTAGCCTCTCATGCTTTGCGGATTGTATCCCATTCTGCATGCATGTCCGAACCATCGTGGCTGTGACTGATCCACTCGGGTTTGTAAGGACTGGGTATCAAGATCTTGACGTATTGTCTGACTGTGGACCTTCTTGTCACTTGGATCACGTTTCTCAGATATCTAATTTCTGATGTCTGAAGCGGGCTTCTGTGAGCTGCTGTCATTGCCCATGACTCACACTTATAGGTCAGGACTGGTACATAGGTAGAGCGGTAAACAGCCATTTTCGTTTCCTTGCCATTTCTCTTTTGCTAAGAAACCCTCGGTTTATGGCCTGGAAGAGTCTCACAACAGCTGTTTTTCGTGTAGCCAGCTCGTTCTTAATGCCTCCATTTCGGTCTAACACAACTCCAAGGTATTTGAACTGGTTGACCTGCTACAACCCATACTGTCCCATCATGATCTGGTGTTTCTCCTCTCTTGAGATCACGTGATTTCAAGAGAGGAGAAGAAACACCAGATCACGATGGGACAGTATGCATTGGAGCAGGTCAGCCAGTTCAAATACCTTGGAGTTGTGTTAGACATGTTCTCCATTGTTTCCATTACCACACATTCCCTGTGTATAGATAATGAAGCATTTTGTCCGTTGATTCCAATAACTCATAAACTCTGTGTATAGAGAATAAAACATGTTGTCCATTGATTACATTAACTCGTGTTGTCTGTAAAGATAATGAAGCATGTTTTCCGTTGATTCCATTAACTCATGTTGTCGTTGATTCCCACAGCCAGTGATATACTGGAGTCCCTGGACAATAGCACTGATCCTTGTGAAGACTTCTACCAGTTTGCCTGTGGGGGCTGGATCAAACGTCAGCTCCTCCCTCCGCACAGGTTGGTCCACTTGATTCTTTGACTGTTATTGAGAAAACTCCAGGCCGTATTGATGTGGTGGCTAAGTGCTCGCCTCTCGCCTGCATGGCTTTGGTTTAAATCCGCATTGAGTGGAGTTAGGGAAAAAAAGGACCTTAGTTCGCAGGTCGACCCAGCCTAAAATGGAGGATAGGTAAAGTCCCGGAAAGTAAGGGCGGCCGGTGAGATGTTGACAGCATCATCTTTCGACTGGTTTATAAAAAATAAGCTTTTAGCATCATATACCTGAAACAGCCGGAAAGGCTAACCCGGCCAACACATTCCCAGCAGAAGTCGGATGTGTTGACTGAAAGGCGTGAATATCGCAGCATGCCCTCAATGGACACAGCGCAGTTACATCTTCAAACGAACGCAGGAGAAAAAAAAAAAAACCTAAACGCCACTGTCGTTAAAAGGGTCCTTTGTGTGTGTGTGTTTTGCGTGTGTGCGTGTGTGTGTCTATGTGTGTGTGTATGAGTGTATGGGTGTGTATGTGTGTGTTGTGTATGTGTGTGTATGTCTGTGTATGTGTGTGTATGTCTGTGTATGTGTGTTTGCGTGTGTGGGTGTATATATATATATATATATATATATATATATATATATATATATATATATATATGTGTGTGTGTGTGTGTGTGTGTGTGTGTGTGTTTTAAATTAAAATAGTTCCTGGGTAAAACACGCACAGCTTACTAAGAAATGTGAAAAAACACCTATCAAACAACCAGAACGGACCTGTTCACGTTTCCCGCCCCATCTACACACTTTCTCAATCTTATCTAGGTCAGAGGGGTGCACGTTGTACTGCTTTCTTCAAAAATACTCTCTCGTGTGACCTAGTTTTAGACTGCGGGTGGTAGGGTTTGAGTTGGGGGCCGGTTCTACATGTTCTAAGGCCGTTGAAAGCTGTGACGTCGTGCAGTATAGAACACGCACCATCGGCGCTAATGAAACTGGAGGGAAGACAACACGACACCCTTCCGACGTAGAAGAGTCTGAGAAAGTATGAATGAAAGGTCAGGTAGTGTGTAAATGAGCCTGGAAACGTGAGCAGGACCACTATAACTTTCTACCGGAGTTTGCAGTCTGAATTCGCTTAGAAAAAGAAAAATGTTAAAGATGATGATATTGATGTTAAGGATGATGTTGATGATGTGAATGTCGATGTTGATAATGATGTTAACACTGATGACATTGAAGTTGATGATGGTGGTGTATGGTGATGATTTTGATGATGTTGATAGGTGCTGATGTTACGTGGGATGAAGATGATGATGTTGATAATACCGATGGATGATCATGATAATGTTGATGATAATGTTGATGGTAATGTTGATGGTAATGTTGATGATGACTGTGATTATGCTGATGATGGTGATCTTGATGACGATATTATTGTTGATGTTGATGGTGGTAATGTTGCTGTTGATGTTAAGGATGATGATGTTGATGATGATGTTGATGTCGATGTTGATGATGATTTTGATCCTGTTACATTGAAGTTGATGATGGTGATGTATTTGATGATTTTGATGGATGCTGATGTTAACATGTGATGAAGATAATGAAGTTTATAATATCGATGGATGACCATGATGATATTAATGATGATGTTAATATTGATGACACTGATGTTGACGATGATATGGATGATGACGACGATGACGATGTTGTATGGTGATGATTTAGATGACGTTGATGGATAATGAAGATGTTGATAGATGATGATTATGATGATGCTGTTGTTAATGATAAGGATAATGATATTGATGACGATTATGATGCTGATAGTTGTGATGTTGATGATTTTGACTGTGATAATTATGATGAAGATAACTATGATAGCTGTAACGATGATGATGATGATGATGTCATTGCCTTTGTCATAGAATCAGCAAAACGACATTGTACGATCAGGACGAGCACTTGGCGGTCGCTAGAAGTGAGTTTATCGTGTGTCTTATTAGCTTTTGTTAGGTTTAGTATTTGTTTTTTTAGACAGAGCTTAACACTTTTGACATCCTTGACAAAAAGACACTGGCATGTTTATTGCAAATTTCTATCACACTTTTAAGATTTAATTTTAAACTTTGTGAATCGTCGTAATGGATTAGTTAGGTGCGTATCCTTTACGGGACGTTGCAGAAACAGACGCAGCATTTTTGTGTCTGTTGTGGCTTTTCTAAACAAGTTTACGTTCACTTGTTTGCCATTGCTCTCTCAACAGTCGACTGTCAGTACCGGGTTGGGATTTTTTTCCCCGTGGACTTTGACTTCTAGTAATTCTCCCTGGTCTCTGGGTAGTGAGATCGGACGCCCGTGTGCATTATTGCTCACAAAACAAATCCCTTGGCAGTTGAAAATCTAAAAGAGTAGCCTAACGGCGCTGCCCGGGCAAAATGTAAAGTTAAAAATCAACTCAGAGTATTTCAGGATCCTCGCCGATGCTACAGAGCCTGTGCAGTGTGCTGAGTTAGAAGAAGAACGAAGCACTAATGGGTGTGCTATAAAGCTGAACCGTTGTTCTAACTTCAAACTTCAAACAAGTCCTGCCACACACTCACGAGTTGGGTGAAAACGCCGCATGAAAAAAACCACTGTTTTGACGTATGTTAACTTTGTTTGGCCTTGGGTTGGTTTCCACCGTTGTATCGAGACGCCGACCGTTCAGAAAGTTAAACGTTAGTTGCGTATCCTTTACAGGACATTGACGAACTTACCCTAGCATTTTTTTTACAATTGTGGTTTTTCTAGGCAAATTTACGTCCAGTAGTTTGCCATTGCTTTTTGGACGGTCGGCTTCTCGATACCACTGTCGAAACCAGCGCAAGGCTCACAGCTGGGATCGAACCCGGCACCCCGTGCGCAACGTCTAAACCACAGATGCCGACAGAAAGCAACGGCAAAATATTTGACTTACATTTGCCTAGAAAAACAACAACAACCAACAAAATAAATATGTGGTTATTTCTGCAACGTCCCAATAAAAATAATAGGCACTTAACTTACTTTGTTTAAACTAGAGCTTAATGTATAACCAAACTTCAATGATAAGTCTTGACATAAATTACATGAGCTACGGAACTAACGACAAGTACTCATTCTCTTTCTGCAGATCTGGTGGCGGACAAGCCTAAACCCGACGAACTCGATTCGGTAAAGAAAGCCAAGATTCTCTACGCTTCATGTATTAACTACAGTAAGTGGTATTGATCTAACTCCGCCAATACAAGAAAGGCGTCACTCGAACTCAATGCTGTTCGAGTAAATTGCTAACTTTACAGCTGCATACACTTTCCATTACCGAAGAAAATTGCCCCATTTTTTAAATTCATTATTACAGTTAACTATTGTTTTTGTTTTTGTTTTTTTAATGTTAGTCTCTCAAGACCCCGCCCATATACACACTAGCTCACTTCTGATTGGTAGTTCCTGAGCCCCGTAACCTTCTCACAAGATTACGGGCGTGTTCAGCAATGCCGTTAATATCACGTGTTGTATATTTCCTCACGCCAGTGCTTTTAACACTCCAAAAACACGGAGAAACTAGGACTAACAAAACACTCCTAGAGAGTGCTGCAACCTCTCACAGGCATTCTTTTTCTCGGAATGAAATCTTAAATGCAAGACATCACAGGGGGTGACGGGTCACTCAAACTGTACGCAAAACACAAAATGCGAGTCTATACACGTTTTATTATTGCTCATAATGGGAAATATTATCATATGTACTCTATTGCTTCAGACAAAGAAGGTGGAGACATATCGTTCATACTCTGAGACGAAATGAACAAAGAATTACAAAACAGACACTGAGATGGGAAACAAAAAATCTGAGAGAGAGAGAGAGAGAGCGAGAGAGAGAGAGAAAGAGACAGAGAGAGAGAGAGAGAGAGAGAGAGAGAGAGAGAGAGAGAGAGAGAGAGAGAGAGAGAGAGAGAAATTGGATGTCTAAGTAAAAGATTAGAAAAAACATTATTACGAGAAGCCACACACACACACACACAAAAAAAACGAACAACAATGCTTAATTTTATGCTGGAAATCAATAAAGTTGCCAGCAATAGAGGGGAATAGAGGAATCTAATGCCAGAAACTTGTGACGTCTATAGCACTCAAAGGATGATGATGATGCATCCGTTTTTGGAACTTTTTGACTTTTTCAATTCTGCATACAAATAAGCCAGATTGCTAAAACATATGTTCAAGCAAAACTCAATTTCTGGAACAGGCCTAAAGTCCAGAAGTGGACTAACAACCAAAACATTACAGCCGGTAAATTCTAGGAAAAATAAAACGATCTCTCTAGTTGTTAATAATGTTTCACTTCTTACTAAAGAAATGTCTCTTTAACCATTTTTTTGTGTGTTTTATTTTCGACTAATCTAATATTGTCTTCTGCTTAGCGACGGGAGTTAAAGACTTCAAGTCCATTGTGAATGTGGTTAAAGAAACTTTTGGCATCTGGCCCCTCACTAGCAGGGAATTCAACGAAGAGGCATTCAGTCTGCAAGAGTTTCTGAGCAAGGCCATTCGGTTTGGGGTTCACCCGTTGTTTCAACTGCAGGTGGAATTACACATCACACTAGAAAACGGACAATTGAAATTTAAACACTTGTTAGAGGTGAGGCAGTGTTGTGTGTGTGTTGTGTGACGCGTGTGTGTGTTCTGTGTGTGTGTTTGTGTGTGTGTGTTTGTTTGTTGTGTATGTCTGTGTGTTTGTGTGTGTTTTGTGTGTTTGTGTTTAGTGTGTGTGTTTGTGATTGTTTGTGTGTGCGTTTGTGTTTGTGTGTGTGTTTGTGTTGTGTGTGTATGTGTGTGTGTTTGTGTATGTGTAACAGGCTGGCGAGGGTAGATTTTGACCCCCTTAATAATTTTGGTTTAGCTGCACCTAGTGGACTCAAGCTGGCAGGGTTGCGGACCTAAACTCTCCGGAAGTGCCCAGCGAGTCGAAAAGTTGATAAAAGGCGCGGCAGATTTTTCATTGTTTGCAGGATAGGATAATGAAATAATCACCGTGCATCGCCGCGCATATGAAGTGATTCAAAAATAGTCTCTTAGTCTTGTGAAATTGTTGTACACCCACACACAGAATATATACATATATATATAGATTATATATATATAGATATATATATATATATATATATATTTACTATGTATGTATATAAAATTCATAAATATTAGAAAAAAAAATAAAAAATAATCATAAAAAATAAAAATAAAT
>CAJHNH020002257.1:54864-87871 GCA_905116865.2 Candidula unifasciata | reverse complement strand
CAGCTCTTTCCTTACCAGCGACTCTCAAATCCAGGGAACGATGTTGAAGTTGACTTCACACAACACTGGAGTTTCACAATGACTCTCAATCCACTGTCCGTGTACAGAGCGAGCGTCAATCAACCTGGTGATGCTTCTCAGCTCACTCACTTAGAGAAAGTTCTGTGATTCTAGCAACACGAATGCTTGTGTCACCGCCCTCACCTACGTCGCCATGCTGTTGGTAGTTAAAGAAAAGGCACCATGACTTCTCACACTGTTCTTCCTGCAGAGAGAGAAATCCCTTTTCACGCCTTTATTCAAATCGGGCACATGGGAGGAGCGCCCATATTTTAACAGACCATCGGCACTCCGTGGGTAATGTGGTCAGCATTATGCCGGCCGTCTTTACTTCTCCAGGACATACATCCTGGTACCCATTTTAGGCTGGGTCGACCTGCGACGCCTCATACCACGATACAAATCTATGCAGCCAGCAGTGGGTTTCGAACGCCTTACGTTGGAGTTAGAGTTGCACTCGTAACCCCTAAGCCACTGACGCCATTTTTTTTGTCTGTAGAGCGAGAAGTAAATGTTCACCAGTGCAATGGTCTCTGTCAAATGGTGTCTGAAACGGATCCCAAAAGCAATAACCGGCCAACCATGATTTTCAGAAGTAAATTATGCACTGCTGGCTGATTTGTAAACTTCGATTTCAGCAGAGATGTGGTGTTGTAGACGAATAATCAGAACTTCGTGAAACGATACCAAGCACTAGCACTTGAAATTTACATAAACTCAGGTGCATGTGCCGTACGTGATATGTAGGAGTGTCAGGAAATGAAAGAGTGGATTATGTGACAAAAATATGAAAGCTACCGGAATCACTAGTACTGGACGATGGAGACATTTCTGAATACCATTTATTTTATTTGTTGCTAAACTTCATTAGTTTAATTTGATGTTTCATCGATTTTGTTTAAAATCATTAATTCAACTTAATGTTCTTTCGATTTTAACTTCAATAATTTAATTTGAGGAGTTATCGATTTTGTTAAATTTCGTTAATTTAATTTGAGGAGATCGATTTTGTTAACTTTCGTTAATTTAATGTGATGTTTTATCGATTTTGTTTAATTTAATAAATTTAATGTGATGTTTTATCGATTTTGTTTAATTTGATTAATTTAATGTGATGTTTTATCGATTTTGTTTAATTTAATTAATTTAATGTGATGTTTTATTAATTTTGTTTCATTTGATTAATTTAATGTGATGTTTTATCGATTTTGTTTAATTTGATTATTTAATGTGATGTTTTATAGATTTTGTTTGATTTCAAAAAATGTAATTTGATGTCTTATCAGTTTTGTTTAATTTCATTAATTTAATTTGGTGTTTTGTTGATTTTGTTTAACTTCAGTTAATTTAATTTGATGTTTTATCTGTGTGTTTATTCTGTGGTTTAACCTGGAATCTTCTCGATTATGTTAACTTCCTTGATTTAACCTGAGATCTTGTCGATTTTGTTACCTTCCTTGGTTTAACCTGAGATCTTCTAGATTGTGTTAACTTCCTTGGTTAAACATGAGATGGTCTTGATTTTGTTAAATTCCTTGGTTTAATTTAAGATCTTCTAGATTGTGTTAACTTCCTTGGTTTAACCTAAGGTTTGTTTCATCCCGAGCTCCTCTTGATTTTGCTTGAGTTCGTTTGTTTAACCTGGTAATTCTCTGAGTTTGCTGTAAAAGATGCTTTAATTGTGAACCCTTATGTAACTTTCAGCTTTACCAGAATTTAAGCTCTCCTGACTCGACTGTCAACACAACACTAGAACAACTGGACGTATACCTTGGGCAGGTATAGGAAAGGCTCTAAGTCTGTCTGTCTACTACCTACCCACCTATCTATCTATCTATCTATCTATCTATCTATCTATCTATCTATCTATCTATCTATCTATCTATCTATCTATCTATCTATCTATCTATCTATCTATCTATCTATCTATCTATCTATCTATCTATCTATCTATCTATCTATCTATCTATCTATCTATCTATCTATCTATCTATCTATCTATCTATCTATCTATCTATCTATCTATCTATCTATCTATCTATCTATCTATCTATCTATCTATCTATCTATCTATCTATCTATCTATCTATCTATCTATCTATCTATCTATCTATCTATCTATCTATCTATCTATCTATCTATCTATCTATCTATCTATCTATCTATCTATCTATCTATCTATCTATCTATCTATCTATCTATCTATCTATCTATCTATCTATCTATCTATCTATCTATCTATCTATCTGTCTGTCTATCTATCTGTCTGTCTAATCTGTCTATCTATCTATCTATCTATCTGTCTGTCTGTCCTTGTCTGTCTGTCTGTCTGTCTGTCTGTCTGTCTGTCTGTCTGTCTGTCTGTCTGTCTGTCTGTCTGTCTGTCTGTCTGTCTGTCTGTCTGTCTGTCTGTCTGTCTGTCTGTCTGTCTGTCTGTCGGTCTGTCTTTCTGTCTGTCCTGTCTGTCTGTCTGTCTGTCTGTCTGTCTGTCTGTCTGTCTGTCTGTCTGTCTGTCTGTCTGTCTGTCTGTCTGTCTGTCTGTCTATCTATCTATCTATCTATCTATCTATCCATCTCCATCCATATCCACCATCCATCCATCCATCCATCCATCCATCCATCCATCATCCATCCATCCATCCATCCATCCATCCATCCATCCATCCATCCATCCCATCCATCCGTCCGTCCGTCCGTCCGTCCGTCCGTCCGTCCGTCCCGTCCGTCCGTCCGTCCGTCCGTCCGTCCGTCCGTCCGTCCGTCCGTCCGTCCGTCCGTCCGTCCGTCTGTCTGTCTGTCTGTCTGTCTGTCTGTCTGTCTGTCTGTCTGTCTGTCTGTCTGTCTGTCTGTCTGTCTGTCTGTCTGTCTGTCTGTCTGTCTGTCTGTCTGTCTGTCTGTCTGTCTGTCTAATCTGTCTGCCTGTCCGTCCGTCCGTCCGTCGGTTTGTCCTACTCAGCACATATGTGGTGTAAAGTTATACAATTTGGCATGTTTGCCTTCAGAGCTGAGACATTGTAAACTATAGATGGTATGAAACTAATAACGTTAAACAGTTATATATTTATTTCTGTCTCTGTCTCTCTCGCTCTCTCTCTCGCTCTCTCTTTCTCTATCGTTCTCTCCCTCTCTCGCTCTGTTTCTCTCTTTCACTCTTTCTCTTTATCGCTCTCTCTATCGCTCTCTCTATTGCTCTCTCTATTGCTCTCTCTGTCGCTCTCTTTCTCTCCCTCTCTCTCTATCGCTCTCTCTCTCTCTCTCTTGCTCTCTCTCTCGCTCTCTCTTTCTCTCTCTCTCTGTCTCTCTTGGATTCTCCCTCTTTCTTTTACTTTCTCACAAACTTACCTCTCTTAGATATTCTTGTTGTTGTGTTATTGTTGGTGTTGATTATGATGTTATTATTATTAACGCGTCTCTTTCCCAAATGTACACTTGATTTGTTTCGTCAACAGTTGCTCAACTGGACAGAATTTGTCTCTGACCTGGCTTCTGCTCCGGACATTGGGATTACAGACGTCAACTCTGGCGAGCCGGTACTTATCCAGAATCCTGCATACCTGGAGAATATGACCGAGTACTTTAGCCAGTTGCCGGCCAGGTAGCCTTTATGTGCGTAGTAAGTGTGGGGAAGGAGGTTGTGACTGTCTACCAGCCATCATGCATAGAGAATCTGACTCAGCACTTCAGTCATCTGCCTGTCAGGAAGCCTTCAGAGTGTTTGTATGTCTGGGGAGGAGGTGATTTCCCACATCACAAGGAGACAATCTACAACGTTTGGGCACATAGAAAGAAAGAGATAATGGGAGTCCATCGTAAAAACAGAAAGGTTGAAAGGAAAGAGACGCAGACTTAGGTCAAGACAAACAGAAAGATTGTTGCCAGTTTGGCGTGAAGATATGGAGGAACATCTTCACAAATGGTTGAAAGTACGCAAGACATAAGGCTGCTTGAAGACAGCAGCAGCAACAACAACAACAACATAAATAATAATAATAATAATAATAATAATCTTGAATCCACTCGCTGATACCACAATGTAGACCAGTGTAGTAGTTTCCTGCATATTTCTTGCGCTTCTCGGATGGCTTGAGTAATCATCTATTTGCAGGTTTCAGAAATACCATTCATCCATCTCTTGCTTGGTCCTCCCCTCGCCGTCCTCCCGGATGTTCTGCTGTAAAAAATCTCTTATGCAGTTTGGTCTGGCTGCATTCTCGCTAGATGGCCGAACTATTTCATTCTTTGTCTGTCAGTATAATCCAGACATGGTCTTATTCCAACTTGCTCTTGCTCTCAGGGAGATTTCAGGTTCTGCTTCTCGCGCTTCTAGCTCCAACTATTGAAACATCGTGCTGTTGTAGAGTTTCTCTGATGTTATCTTTCCATCTTGTTCTTGGTCTACCTCGTGCTGTACATTCTCTCTAAGTGGGCAAGCAGTTTGATTTGCCTTGTACGTAAGTTATGAGTATGCTCAGGAAGGTAGAGATGAGCTGGCTCTAAAGACAGTGACTGGAGCCTCACACACACACACACGCACGCAGGCACGCACGCACGCACACGCACACACACACACACACACACACACACAATCAACACAAAACTGGTTTCTTGAGCCGTTACAGGATTTATTTAAGATGGCATCTGATCACTTATAGACCGAATGGTTCCGTGTGCAATAAAATTATCTGTCGACTAACTAGCAATGTAATTTAGAGCTGGTTCTATGCGGACTTGTTTTCAACATTCCCGGTTCTATCTCTTCTCGGAGTCGCCGTGGCGTAGCGGCTAGACGCTCGCGTGCGGATCGGAAAGTCGTAGGTTCGCTCCCTGGCAGAGCCGGACTTTTTTCAAAAATGACCTTGACTCCCAGGTCGACCCAGCAGTGCCGGGAAGTAAAGGCGGCCGGCGTGATGCTTACCACATCCCCCCATCTTGTGCCGATTGGTCTATAAGAATATAGGTTTAGCCCTATATGCCCCCATAGAGGTTTGAAAAAGGGCCTTTACTGTTGCTTTTTAAACCTCTTCTGGTCGCTCCTGCAGCCGTTCTCAGACCTCTTATTTTTATGGTTACTATTTTTTTTTTCTGTTCTGACTAGTTGTGAGTGACCATGAGTAGCACCGATAGCATAGGATGGGAATTAATATACTCTGTATGAAATGTTTCTTTATGCTGACTAGGGTTGCCTTTTGTTGTAACAGACAGGTTTCCCTAACTAAAGTTACTAAGCTAGGGGGCTGCGTGGTCTCGAGGCATGGTATCCGTCTTGAGTGCTAGAGGCTCCGGGTTCAATCACCGGTAAAGGCTGAGATTTTTTCACGTAGACTTGGACTTTTAATAATTCCCCTGGTTTCTGGGTAGTGAGATCAGACGCCCGTGTGCATTGTTGCGCACGTAAAACAATCCTTGGCAGTTGGAAACCAAAAAGAGTAGCCTAACGGCGCTGCCCAGGCAAAATTTAGTGTTAAAAATTTACCCAAACTATTTCAGGATCCTCGTCGGTGCTACAGAGCCTATGCACTGTGCTGATCTTTTTCGGACTCAGACTTGGGTTAGAAGAAGAATGGAGCACTTATGGGTTACTACCGGTGTGCCATGACTTTAGTTACTGAGCTGATATTTCAATCCTGTAGGACACAAGCTAACTATATCATCTGGCGGGTGATCGACTCTCTGGAGAGTATTCTCATCAAGGAGAACATGAAAATGGAAACCATACTGAAGCGGGTGAGTGAATGGCAGGGTGATTTTCTCTGTCTGTCTGTCTGTCTGTCTGTCTGTCTGTCTGTCTGTCTGTCTGTCTGTCTGTCTGTCTGTCTGTCTGTCTGTCTGTCTGTCTGTCTGTCTGTCTGTCTGTCTGTCTGTCTGTCTGTCTGTCTGTCTGTCTGTCTGTCTGTCCCTGTCTGTCTGTCTGTCTGTCTGTCTGTCTGTCTGTCTGTCTGTCTGTCTGTCTGTCTGTCTGTCTGTCTGTCTGTCTGTCCGTCTGTCTGCCCGTCTGTCTGTCTGTCCGTCTGTCTGTCTGTCTGTCTGTCTGTCCATCCGTCCGTCCGTCCGTCTGCCTGCCTGCCTGCCTGCCTGCCTGCCTGTCTGTCTGTCTGTCTGTCTGTCTGTCTGTCTGTCTGTCTGTCTGTCTGTCCGTCCGTCCGTCCGTCCGTCCGTCCGTCCGTCCGTCCGTCTGTCTGTCCGTCCGTCCGTCCGTCCGTCCGTCCGTTCGTCTGTCTGTCTTGTTCTCGGTCTCTCGTACGGTCACCTGAGCACTCTTCCTACAACTCTTGCTTATGCGGGTAATCTGCTGCTCACGAATTTCTCTCTTAGCCTATATTTAACCTTATCACGTCGCTAGAAACTCCATGTGGAAATTCCCCTCATTACAAAGATCATCAGGGTCTAAAGAGAATGGTCAAGAAGGAGTGACCAGAGATTCTGTGGTCTACCCCCAGAGGAAAGGTAGGAAGGACATACAGTCAAACTGCTACATGGAACCAAAGAGAAACAACACACCCATCTTTCGTCGTTGCCAGAAATCAGAAAACATGAAGGGAAAATACAAGAAATTGTGGAGAGAACAAACTAACGATAGACATACACAAGACACCATCAGCAAAGTCAACAGAAAGCAACATACAACAATTTTCCGTCTACGAAAAGGGCACTGCAGGCTCAACTACCACATGCGTAAAATAAACAATGCACAGTCCTCACAGTGTGCTTGTCAAATAGGACTCAAACACCTGAGCTCATTCTGCAGACCTGCCCACTCTACCTACAACTTCGAAAAGACACCTGACAGGCGAGTTCATAAAGGCAACCCACCTGATGGTCTGATCTGAGCATACGAAACCGAACGCAAAGAAGAAGAAGAAGAAGATACTGCTACTGATACAGTGGGAGCTGGGATTCTTCGCTATCTACTTATGATAAGTGACTGAGTGACCCCGTATTTTAGTTGCAATAAAGAAACCCAAAGAACCCATTTAACCCTAGTGTTGCCTTGGGTATAAGATGCAAAAGCAGTCGGTGCTCAAGAAATAGTGATTTCAAAACCTCCCTAGGATATGCCCTCATAGTCATTTGCGACTGGATCCTTCTGGGAAACGTTGCCATTTATAAAATACAATCAAACTCCGTCAGACACGCTTTCTAACTTAAAAAAGCGTTATCCGACCCAGCAGACACTGTTCAACTCAGCCAAATTATATCTAATTTGATCTATCTAGTTCAGTCAGACTCAAGAGTACGCTATCCAGCTTTAACAGACGCTATCTAACTCAGTCAGACCCTATCTAACTCAATCATACGCCATCTTACTCAATCAGACGCTATCTAACTCAGTCAAACACTTTACAACTCACGAAGTTCTTCTTAACTCAGTCAGACGCTATCTTACTCAATCAAACGCTATCTAACTCAGTCAGACCCTATCTAACTCAATCAGACGCTATCTAACTTAATCAGACGCTGTCTAACTCAAACAGACGCTATCTAACTTAATCATACGCTTTCTAACTCAATCAGATGCGAAGACCCAGAGAAAACGTTCCGCTTGGGAGAGGGATACATTAAAAAAATTGAGGATATGTGAATATCTTTCAAGGATACGTGAATATGCTTTTGCCGTTATGCGAATATGTCTTTTGAGGAAAGGCTGATGTGTATTTGTGGATATTTGGATATGTCCTTTGTGCGTATGTGAGTATATCTGTTATGGATGTGCAGATATGCGGATATGTGGAAGTGGCATTTGTAGATATGCGAATATGGCTTTTGAGGATACGTGAATATGCTTTTTCGGTTAACGGATATGTCTTTGACGGAAATGGGAATATGTCTTTTGTGGATATATGGATGTGACAAATGTGCTTCTATGGATAGGTTTTTTTGAATATGCGAACACTTTTTCTAGTGTCTGAGATTGTGTTTCACGAAACATGTCTTGGTATCTTGCAGACAGTCCTTGGCGCCAGTTCTCTACCATCCCCAGAAGAATCGTGTGTGGCGTACGTTTCCAGTGTCTTTCCGCTGGTCGTCCATCGTCTGCTCTACACGGATCAGTTCCCGCCAGAGGAAATCAAAACGGTAACTGCATAGTTATAAACATCTTTCATGACTTGCTGAGGGATGTTATTCTGCCTTGCTTGTTTTTCTCTGATCTGTTCACATCTCGTGTCATCTCATCTTATGGCATTTCATGTTGTTTCTCTTGTACATTGTGGCATCAAGAAACAAACAGTGGCAGAATGTTCATCTGGCTGCTTCCTGTATGACGAGGAAGTATACACAGGGACAGCATGCTCAATTGTCTGCTTCCTGTATGGCGAAAAAGTATCAACAGTGACGTAATGTTTATTTGTCTACTTCCCGTATGACGGGAAAGTATAAACAGTGACAGAATGTTTATTTGTCTGCTTCCTGTATGGCGGGAAAGTATAAACAGTGACAGAATGTTTATTTGTCTGCTTCCTGTATGGCGGGAAAGTATAAACAGTGACAGAATGTTTATTTATCTGCTTCCTGTATGGCGAGAAAGTATAAACAGTGATAGAATGTTCATTTGTCTGCTTCCTGTTGGGCGAGAAAGTATAAACAGCGACGCTATGTCCGTTTGTCTGCTTCCTGTGTAGAGGTTCTGACGCTTACATGCCAGCCTGAAGATCATAGGTTCCAATCTGCATCCCGCAGGTTGCATCTGATATTTCCTTTCATGTCGACCTTTCTTTTGTTTTTTGCTACTTTTCAACGTGGGACGTATGACTAGAGGGGAAACAACGATACGTTTATAAACAGGGTGCTACGGGAACAGTTAGCATCTACTCCTTAATGCATTTGCTTTGGGAGACGGAGCACCTTCGAGTATGCCCGGTGTGTTTTAATGTCGATTCTTAAATTGGTAGTCAGTAATCAGTAATTCGATTTTATTTGGATATCTTTGATTGTGGTGTTTTCTCTTCTGTAAACTCTCAGTTGTGAACTTGTTGGTCTGTGCAGGTATCCAGATTACTGAAGGAGATTCAACAAGAATTCGACCAGCTCGTGGATGAGCATGACTGGCTGGACGAGGACACGACAAAGCTTGTCAAAGAGAAGGTACCAAGAGCCGATTACTCTGTCTGTCTTGTTATATATCAGAGAGTCCTTAGAAAGGAGGAGACGAAGGTGACGGAGGAGGACAGAAGAAAAACAAGAAGGAGAAGGTGATGATGATGATAATCATGATTAATATTATTGATGATTATGATGATGATGATAATGATAATGATGATGAGGATAATGATGAGGAGGGAGAAGAAGAAGAAGAAGAAGAAGAAGAAGAAGAAGAAGAAGAAGAAGAAGAAGAAGAAGAAGAAGAAGAAGAAGAAGAAGAAGAAGAAGAAGAAGAAGAAGAAGAAGAAGAAGAAGAAGAAGAAGAAGAAGAAGAAGAAGAAGAAGAAGAAGAAGAAGAAGAAGAAAAAAAAGAAGAAGAAGAAGAAGAAGAAGAAGAAGAAGAAGAAGAAGAAGAAGAAGAAGAAGAAGAAGAAGAAGAAGAAGAAGAAGTAGAAGAAGAAGAAGAAAGACTATTTTTATTATTATTATTTCACAGTATGTAAGCCAGCACATGGCTCTGATTCAACACCAGATCATTCAATCCACAAGTGCATGGATCCCCTACTCAGCAAATCCCGCTGCCTAGAGCGGCTCTCGACACCAGCTCTGGGTTGGTTTTGTATTCTTCTTTGGCTTCCTGGATAATGCTCCTGTCTGGCCACACCGCCTCTAACTTGCTGCTCTTGCAGTCATGGTTGCAGCAGATTCACAATCATCACCTGGTTCCGCAAATATCTGACTTCTCGAAGATCATTCAGTATGGGCGCTTTTTCTACTGCTCATCCGCCGTCTACTGCGGCCTTGCTTGCAAGCCTGTCAACTTGTTTATGCGACTGTACGGAATAATTACATTTGCTCACTTCACACGTCTACCACTGAAAAGAATACGGCGTAAAATACATTTATAAATATAGTAGTACCTTGATATGCGTCCTGAAACCGTTCCAGGTCTTTGGACATATACCAAACAGGGCGTATACCAAACAGGGCGTATACCAAACAGGACGTATACCAAACAGGACGTATACCAAACATGGCGTTTATCAAAGAGGGCGTATACCAAACAGGACGTATACTAAACAGGGCGTATACAAAACAGGGCGTATACCAAACATGACGTATACCAAACAGGACGTATACCGAACAGGGCGTATGCCAAACAGGACGTATGTGAAACAGAACATATAACAAAGCAGGGCGTATACCAAACAGGACGTATACCAAACAGGACATATACCAAACAGGACATATACCAAACAGGACATGTACCAAACAGGACGCATATCCGTTTTACAGATCTGGCCTAATTATATGCAGACTGTTGGTTCCTCGCCTTCAGGCTGGGGCACTCCAACTTTCACTTGTAAAATTACAATTTTCAGAACGCAGCTATAGCAGTCACCCTGGTCAACTTCGAGAGGGCAATGAACGACACGTTTTTGGACAAATATTATGCAAACGTAAGTTGACTTGATGTTGTCTCTGTACCAGTTCCTTGAGTCAAACAGTAATGACTGATACATTCATCACAGATTAGTTACAGTAATGACTGATACATTCATCACAGATTAGTTACAGTAATGACTGATACATTCATCACAGATTAGTTACAGTAATGACTGATACATTCATCACAGATTAGTTACAGTAATGACTGATACATTCATCACAGGTTAGTTACAGTAATGACTGATACATTCATCACAGATTAGTTACAGTAATGACTGATACATTCATCACAGATTAGTTACAGTAATGACTGATACATTCATCACAGATTAGTTACAGTAATGACTGATACATTCATCAAAGATTAGTTACAGTAATGACTGATACATTCATTACAGATTAGTTACAGGTGAACAAAATATACAGTTATAAAGGCTGAAAGAATCCGGTATGGTTTAACGGCTGGCTGCTGTCCTGTGGGTCCGAAGGGGGACTGAGTGGTCTCCATGTATGGCGTCCGCCTCGAGTGCTGGAGTCCCAGGTTCAAACACTGGTGAAGGCTGGTTTTTTCACGTGGACTTCATAATTTCCCCTGGTATCTGGGTATTGAGACAGACAAAAAGTCACTGAATGACCGACAGACAATAGCATGACAAAAATTTACTGCATGACTGACAGACTATAACAAGACAAAAAGTCACTGAATGACCGACAGACAATAGCAAGACAAAAAGTCACTGAGTGATCGACAGACTTTAGCAAGACAAAAATTCACTGCATGACTGACAGACTATAACAAGACAAAAAGTCACTGAATGACCGACAGACAATAGCAAGACAAAAAGTCACTGAGTGATCGACAGACTTTAGCAAGACAAAAATTCACTGCATGACTGACAGACTATAACAAGACAAAAAGTCACTGAGTGATCGACAGACTATAACAAGACAAAAAAGTCACTGAGTGATCGACAGACTATAACAAGACAAAAAAGTCACTGAGTGATCGACAGACTATAACAAGACAAAAAAGTCACTGAGTGATCGACAGACTATAACAAGACAAAAAGTCACTGAGTGATCGACAGACTATAACAAGACAAAAAGTCACTGAGTGATCGACAGACTATAACAAGACAAAAAAGTCACTGAGTGATCGACAGACTATAACAAGACAAAAAAGTCACTGAGTGATCGACAGACTATAACAAGACAAAAAGTCACTGAGTGATCGACAGACTATAACAAGACAAAAAAGTCACTGAGTGATCGACAGACTTTAGCAAGACAAAAAGTTACTGAGTGATCGACAGACTATAACAAGACAAAAAGTCATTGAGTGATCGACAAACTATAGCAAGACAAAAAGTTACTGAGTGATCGACAGACTTTAGCAAGACAAAAAGTCACTGCATGACTGACAGACTATAACAGACTATAACAAGACAAGAAGTCACTGCATGACTGTCAATAGCAAGACAAAAAGTCACTGAATGATCGACAGACTATAGCAAGATAAAAAGTCACTGAATGACTGACAGACTAAAGCAAGACAAAAATTCACTGAATGACAGACAAACTATAGCAAGCCAAACGTCCCTGCATGACTGACAGACTATAGCAAGACAAAAAGTCACTGAGTGATCGACAGACTTTAGCAAGACAAAAAGTTACTGAGTGATCGACAGACTATAACAAGACAAAAAGTCACTGAGTGATCGACAGACTTTAGCAAGACAAAAAGTTACTGAGTGATCGACAAACTATAACAAGACAAAAAGTTACTGAGTGATCGACAGACTATAACAAGACAAAAAGTCACTGAGTGATCGACAAACTATAGCAAGACAAAAAGTTACTGAGTGATCGACAGACTTTAGCAAGACAAAAAGTCACTGCATGACTGACAGACTATAACAGACTATAACAAGACAAGAAGTCACTGCATGACTGTCAATAGCAAGACAAAAAGTCACTGAATGATCGACAGACTATAGCAAGACAAAAAGTCACTGAATGACTGACAGACTAAAGCAAGACAAAAATTCACTGAATGACAGACAAACTATAGCAAGACAAAAAGTCACTGAATGACCGACAGACTAAAGCAAGACAAAAAGTCACCGAGTGACCGACAGACTAAAGCAAGACAAAAAGTCACCGAGTGACCGACAGACTATAGCAAGACAAAAAGTCACCGAGTGACCGACAGACTATAGCACAAACACGTAACAGTCATCTTGAATTGCATACTTTCTGCTGCCAGGTAACAGTTGACGAGAAAAAGTTCTTTCAAAACGTGATTATGGGGCGACAGGAAGCCTTTGCCAGGAACCTGAGAAGCTTGAAGAAACCTTACCAGTACGTATTCATCACTTTGTGCAGGGTCGGCTCAATGTGTGGGCCCGTTGAGGACTTGCTCCGGCCCATATGAGTTTATGGGCCCCTGCTAATCTGTGTATGTAAGCTAATGTAAAAAGTTTGGATCCTGTTTTGACGCCTTGGTCGCTTCGGAAATTTTTTAAATGACAATGAACAAAAAAGGACGTTGCGGTAATAATCCTTTTATCAGCAAACAAAGACAACACCCCCCACCCCCCCCCCCACCACACACACGCGCCCCTGCGCGCGCGCAAACAGACACACACATAGATGCACATTATTTACACTAAGCTCGGAATGAATACATCAGAATATTATGCACGCGACTGTGGTAAAATACTGATACACTACAACACAGGCTCTCAAACATTTTTCACTGCGGCACCCTTGTCGAGCAAATTTGTTTTTTCTCGGCACACCTACCTTAAGGCAGTTTGAATACTTAGGAATAGAAGGGGGGAAAAACGTTGCACTTTTAATGTTCAGTTGTCTTCAGTGCGTTGAATGAAACTGTCTGGATACATTTTTCATAATTTCCTTTATGTTTATGGGAGGTTTAGAATTATTGCTGCGGCACCCCTGGCATACGTTCGCGGCACCCCTGGGGGCCGATGCACTTAGTTTGCGAACCTCTGCACTACAAGCTTATACTAGGTAAAGCAGTTGATACTTATCTAGAGGTGATACTTATCTAGAGGCGATACTTATCTGGAGGTGATACTTATCTAGTCCACTGATCAATCTCTAAGAGGATTAAATAGACGGTTACTGCGGGAGGTTGCACAACCAAACCCTGGAATTTTTTGGGGAGGTTGGGGGGTGGGAGGGGAGCTGTTTTGGTTTCTCTATGCAAATTAACGTTTAGTAGTT
Source organism: Candidula unifasciata (assembly GCA_905116865.2). NCBI lineage: Eukaryota > Metazoa > Mollusca > Gastropoda > Stylommatophora > Geomitridae > Candidula > Candidula unifasciata. Next base: position 74,032 of record CAJHNH020002257.1, on the reverse strand, counting down.
TGCGATTGCACTGAATGGTCGGCTCTCGGTATCACTGTCGAAACCAACGCAAGAAAGCCTGCTGTCAAATCGCCCGCTGCTGAGTTCGAATCAAACACCCCGGAATTACGAATCGCGTTTGCAACGCTTAAGTCACAGACGGCTAAAATTGTAAAGATAGTAGACAGAAATATTGGTATGTAGGTATTGTGTAGATAAGTAGACAAAGAGACCCTAAATAGAAAAGTAGCTATATCGTAGGTAGGTAGATACTGTTTAACAAGGTAAGTTAGTAGGTAACTAGAGGACCCTTTCCATCCCCTCATGCGTATTGGGCATATAGGGCTGGTCCTATATTATATAGACCAATAGGTAAGTACAGTGTTGGGAGATACTGTGGGCGTAGGTATGTAGATATGTAGGTACTGTGTCCATAGGTAATAATGTTAAGGTAATGGTAACTAAAGGAGCACCCGTGGCGGAGCGGTTAGACGCTAGCCATGGATCGGAAGGTCGTGGATTCGCTCCATGGCGGAGCCGGACTTTTTTTTCAGAAATGACCTTGGCTCTCAGGTCGACCCAGCCTTGAGTGGGTAAGGGTACAGTCCCTGGAGGTAAAGGCGTGATGCTGACCACATCACCCATCTTCTGCCGATTGGTCTATAAAAATATAGGTCTAGCCCTATATGCCCTTTACGCATAAAGGCGTGTAAAGGGGTCCTTTACTTTTACTTTATGGTAGCTAAAANTTTTTTTTTTTTGGGTGGGGGGGGGGGGGGGGAAGCTTTTTTGGTTTCTTATGAAAAAAATTTCTTTGGGTTTTTTTTCCTTTGCCTGAAGGGTCTTTTTCTGGGTATCACTGTCAAACCCAAACGAAAGAAAGCCGCTCCCAAATCCCCCGGGTGCTGATTTTCAAATCAAAAAACCCCGGATTTACGAATCCGTTTTGCAAAAGCCCTCTCTCCCCTTCCCCCCCTTTTCTCCTTCTCTCTCTCTCCTTTCCTCTCCTTCCCTCCCCCCTCCCCCCCTTTCCCTCTCCTTCCCTCCCCTTCCCCCCTCCCTCCCTCTCCTCTCATTCCCCCCCTTCTCCTCCCCTTTCCCCTCCCCCCCCTTTCCCTCCCTCTCCCTCTCCCCCCTCCCTCCCTTCCCCCCCCTCCCTCTCTCTTCCCTTTCTCTCTCTCCCCTCTCCTCCCCCTTTCCCCTCCCTCTCTCTTTTTCCCTTTTCCCTTTTCCCCCCCCTCTCTTTTCCCCCTCTCTCTCTTTCGCTCTCTCTCGCTCTCTCTCGCTCTCTCTCGCTCTCTCTCTCGCTCTCTCTCTCGCTCGCTCTCTCTCGCTCTCTCTCTCGCTCTCGCGCTCTCTCTCTCGCTCTCGCTCTCGCGCTCTCTCTTTCGCTCGCTCTCTTCTCGCTCTCGCGCTGCTCTCGTCCTCTCTCTTCTTCTTCGTCTCTTCTCTTCTCTCTCTCTTCTCTCACGCGCTCTCACGCGCTCTCTCTCTCTCTCTCTCTCGCGCGCGCTCTCTCTCTCTCGCTCTCTCGCGCGCGCTCTCTCTCTCTCGCTCTCTATCTCTCTCGCTCTCTCTCTCTTCTCGCTTCTCGCTTCTCGACTGCCTCTCAGTGGCTACTCCGTGTAGGTGGATGATGTCTACACGAGAGGCACGCTGGTATGGGCGTTCTCGTGACTCATGATCCTGTGGGTGTTCTCGGGACTCACGCTCATGTGGGTGGCTGATGTTGCCTGAAACACGCTGTCACTTAATTCACACTTTCTCTGTTTATCTCAGCGCTCCCAACACAGAAACCTACGCGTCCACTTTCTCTCGTGCGTGCACGCCTTGTTCATGAATATACATTTTCACTGGTCTCCTCTTAATACTCAGACCATGTTGACCCTATTCCCCTCGTGAACTCACAGAAAGTACTGTCCCTTCACACAATATCAAACTTTACCCAAATCAGCGTGCAACCGTCACAGGCGGCTAAAATTGTAAAGATAGTAGACAGAAATATTGGTATGTAGGCATTGTGTAGATAAGTAGACAAAGAGACCCTAAATAGAAAAGTAGCTATATCGTAGGTAGGTAGATACTGTTTAACAATGTAAGTTAGTAGGTAACTAAAGAACCTTTTCCACCCCCTCATGCATATTGGGCATATAGGACAGGTCCTATATTATATAGACCAATAGGTAAGTACAGTGTTGGGAGATACTATGGGCGTAGGTATGTAGATATGTAGGCACTGTGCCCATCGGTAATAAAGTAAAGGGAATGGTAACTAACGGAGTACCCATGGCGGAGCGGTTAGACGCTCGCCGTGGATCGGAAGGTCGTGTATTCGCTCCATGGCGGAGCCGGACTTTTTTTCAGAAATGACCTTGGCTCTCAGGTCGACCCAGCCTTGAGTGGGTAAGGGTACAGTCCCTGGAAGTAAAGGCGTGATGCTGACCACATCACCTATCTTCTGCCGATTGGTCTATAAAAATATAGGTCTAGCCCTATATGCAATTAACGCATAAAGGCGTGGAAAAGGGTCCTTTACTTTTATTTTATGGTAGCTAAAACAGTTACAGTAAGCTAAAAACATTCGTTAACTGCTGCCTGTGCAGAATAGAGGTAATTGAATGGTAATATAACATCTCTAATCGAAGAGCTTTGGGAGAGAGCTGAGTTCCTTCGGACCAAGAGGTAAAGAAAAGACACTGGCGTTGGATATGACACGCATTAAGAAAACCTTATTAAAATAGAACTAGTACCTCTTTGCACTGGAAAGCACAGGGGCATTAAACAATATTGTGGTTTCAACAGAGATTATTAATGTTTTTAGTTCCCAGTTAGAGTCATTTTTTTAACACGAACTCGATTCTCAGTTCTTTGGAATTTGTGTTAACAAGATTTGACTAAACCAACTATTTACCTTAACTAGCTAAAGGAAGCTTGTCCGCGCTATTAGGCTTACTAGGAATAGATTGCCAGGTCTATATTTGAAGACCAGTCGGCACTCGTTGATGCGCTCAACATCACGCCAGCCGCCTTTACTTCCCAGATCTTTACCTGACTCCCATTATTTTAGGCTGGGTCGACCTGGGTGCCAAAGTCGATGTCTGAAAAAACAAATATGACTTTATGCGGAATTAAATCCATGACCTTCAGATCCACATGTGAGCGTTTAGCAGCTTTAACACGGCTGCTCCTAAGTAACTAACTAGATAGATAACCCACTCACTAACAAGAAAACTCACCAGCTAACTAGATAACTGACTAACTAACTTGATAACTCACTAACTAACTAGATAACCCACTAACTAACGCGAAAACTCACCACTAATTAGATAACTCACTAACTAACTTGATAACTCACTAACTAACTAACTAGATAACCCACTAACTAACACGAAAACTCACAAACTAGCTAGATAACTCACTAACTTCATAACTCACTAACTAACTAGATAACCCACTAACTAACCAGAAAACTCACTAACTAACTAGATAACTCACTTACTTACTTGATAACTCCCTAACTAACTAGATAACTCACTAACAAACTAGATAACGCACTAACTAACTAAATAACTCACTAACTAACTAGGCAACTCACTAGCTAACTGGATAACTCGAAACTTAACTAGATAACTCACTAACTAGATAACTCACTAACTAACTAGATAGCTCACTAACTAACTAGATGGTTCCCTGACTAACTAGGCAACTCACTAACTAACTAGAAAACTCACTAACTGATAACTAAATAACTAACTAGGTAACTCACTAACCAGATAACTCACTAACTAAATAGTTAACTCATTAACTAACTAGAAACCTTACTAACTAGATAACCTAATACTTAACTAGATAACTTACTACAAAACTAGATAACTCACTTGTAACCTACAGAACTCACCAACTAACTAGATAACTCACTAACTTACTAGGCAATTCACTAACTAAATAGGCAACTCACTCACTAGCTAGACAGCTCGCTAACTAACTAGATAATTCACTAACTAACTAGTTACCTCATTAGCTAACTAAATAACTCATTAACTAAGTATTTAACCTACTAACTAGATAACGCAATACTTAACTCGATAACTTACTAGCTAGATACCTCACTAACTAACTAGAAAACTCACTAACTAGCTAATAACTAACTAACTAGGTAACTCACTATCTAACTAGATAACTCACTAACTAACTAGATAACTCACTAACTAACTAGATAACTCACTAACTAGCTAATAACTTGCTAACTATGGTCTGTTCATTTCCCTTTTGTTGCAGACGAAATGTGGATAATCTACCACACGAATTGGTGGCGCAGAATTTCTTTCTGGAGAATCAACTGGGTAAGTCAGTTATCGGCGATAACTTATCACAAAACACTAAGTGTGGGGTGGTTCATTTAAAGATTTGTAAGATGAGGTCAGATCAAGTTACAGTCGCGAGCGAATGTCAGAGATGCCACGGCAATAAGCAAGAATTTTTCCAAATCTGCTTGAGATCAGCGAAGACAGCAGTTTAAAACAGATATACCACGAAGAAAGCCAAGAAGAGTTCTGGATGCAGGTGTATTCAGAAGACAATGCTATTGACAAGGCTGCAGGACATTCTCAACGTACGCCTAGATTTAACATAGATACCGGAGCAAACTTTCTAGGTCAAGTGAGTTGAGGGTAAAGTTAACTAAACTACATAAAATAAATAATGCAAAACTCGTCCAAACAGTCATAAAGGCAATGAGAGAGTAGACACACTGGCTGGCTGTGCGACTATCAGGGATGGGCCCTCTATGGGCAGGAGAGACATCATCAATGCCATGAGAGAGACCAAACACTGTGAGTCTTTCAGTATCCTGGAAAATGATTTTCCACTGAATAATATGCATACCCTGGGTGTACCAGTTGGAACGGCGAGACAGGAAAACCACGCGGAAGCTACCCGTTGATACGCCAGCCAGAACAGAATGGGAGTTGTCAGCCTAAAAACACTTGGAGAAATAGGAGGAGATCGGAGCACTTATGGCCATGTCAGATGTGCGATAATGATGATCTTTAAATGAACAATGAACCGCTGACCAAGCTTCAGGTTGGGATCATATTCCTAGTTAAAATTATTGTTTGTAATTGTTGCAGAGTTTTCTTCACCGATGTTTGAGCCGCCTTTGTTCACCAACAATGTTCCAATGTAAGTATAGTTTCGATCACTATCGTATTTGTTGCCTTCCAGTCGGGCATATTGCCTTGTCAGTCACCACCACCATCATCATCATCATCGTTATCGTCGTCATCATCATCATCGTTGTCGTCTACATCATCTTTATCTTCATTATCATCATAATTGTCGTTATCATCATCGTCATTATTCATCATTATCATCAGTAATCATCATGATCATCATTCACCATCATTCATCATCATCATCCTCATCATCCTCATCATCATCAAATTTCTTTATCATTTATCATCATCATCATCTATCATCATAATTATTTTCATCATCATCATCACCGTCGTCCTTATCATTCATCCTCATCATCATCATTCATCATCGTCATCATTTTTTTCTGGTATTCAGTACCGGCACTTTTTAGAGGGCTACTTTAGTAGTTGTAGCGAGTACCCACAAGCTCTCACCATCATATAACATGAGTTATGAGGACGTTGCTCTTTTTCAACTTTCCCATTTTATGAAATATCATCTTCAGGGTGTCCTTAGTATCCTTCTCCACCGTCCTATTGGTTGTCCCCTTCCTGTTCTGCATAGAACTATAACCACCGTTACTTTTCTTTAAGCCATTCTTTTTTTACATTTCCTCTTTTACCGCTTCTGTTGTTAAGGAAGAGAAAAGATTCCGCATCCTGCTCTTCTGGTCACCTCGATAATATCACATCGTGCTGTTGTAGAGTTTCTCTGATGGTATCTTTCCATATTGTTCTTGGTCTACCTCTTGATATATGTCCCTCTTCTCCTTTACTATATGTCTTTTATGGTATGGGTAGCGGCGTCCGTTGCTAAGGCGTTGCAAGTCCGACTCGTAATCCAACTTACCGTGATCGAAACCCACTGCGGGCTGTGTGGATTTTTATCGTGGTATGGGACGTCGCAGGTCGACCCAGCCTCAAATGGGTACCAGGATAGCTGTCCTGGGAAAGTAAAGACGGCCGGCGTAATGCTGACCACATTACCCACCGAATGCCGATTGGTCTGTAAAAATATGGGACGCTCTGCCCATATACCTGATGCGCCTTAGGCGTAATAAGGGATCTTTACTTTTTTTGTATGGTATGGCGTTGCAAATCATTCTCTTCAAGTCAGCGGTTGTCAACCTGCCGGTCGCGGCCCTTTTTTGTGTGGGTCGAACGACCCTTTCACAGGGGTCGCCTAAGACTATCGGAAAACACATATTCATTAGAGTTATGAAGGAAAATAATTGTTCGGGGGTCGCTACAACGTGACGGAACTTTATTAAAGAGTCGAGACCTTAGGAAGGTTGAAGGGCACTGCTCTAGATGGACAAACCATTCCATTTGCGGTATTTTCCGAAGCATTGTGATAAATCACGTGACTATAGGGAATTTCCAACAATCAGACAAACAATGCATTAAGAGAGACAGTGTGATGTGTTTTCAATATAATTCATTTTGCTGGTGTGGTTCGTTATATGTTGATTTAACTCTGTATGTAACACACCTGACGAGATACAGGGAAATAGGTTTGGCAGTAAATTGTGCAATCAATTGTTTGTGTCTGCGTTGTTTAAATTCAGCACGGGGAAACATTTCGTTGAACTCTCTCGGCACCAGGCAACTTACAATCGTAAATCAAATGACCCTTTTCCACACCTTTATGCGCACTGGGCATGTAGGGCTAGACCTATAGTTTATATACCAATCGTCTCATCGTGGATGGTGTAGTTGAAACGGTACCATAACACACCAGAAGGTACCAAATTTGTAATTAAACACCATTAAAATAAAAACATCTTGAAATACACACGCACTCATATATATATATATATATATATATATATATATATATATATATATATATATATATATATATATATATATATATATATACTGAGAGTCCCTGTAGCAGAGCAGCTAGACGCGCGCCACGGATCGGAAGGTCGTGGGTTCGCTCCCTGGCGGAGCCGGACTTTTTCAAAAATAACCTTGACACCCAGGTCGTGGGTACCGGGTGCAGTTCCGGGAATAAAAGGCGGCCGGCGTGATGCTAACCTCATTACCCATCTTGTGCCTATTGGTCTAAAAATAGGTCTAGCCCTATATGCCCTATACGCCTAAAGACGTGGAAAAGGGACCTTAACTTAACTTGTATATATATATATATATATATATATATATATATATATATATATATATGTGTGTGTTTGTCCGTGTGCGTGTGGGCGTGTGTGTGTGCGTGAGCGTGTGTGAGTGTATGTGTGTGAGTGTATGTGAGTGTGTGTGTTATGGCTTGCCTGATATTTTATCATAATTTAATGTCTGTTCATTTCAACACTGTTGTAACATGTTTCTTTTTCGATCTGTTTCTCACAAAGTTTTTGTGGCAAAATGCACAGATAAATTAATGCCCTGGATCTAGAACTTTGATCTCATCATCATCTCGTCTTGGTCCTCTGGTTTCATGTCGAGGGGAAGTATAACTTACATGAAAGTATCCGTTTGTTCGAATCCCCATTAACGAGGCCGCCTCTACTTCCTTTGACTACACCTGGTACCCATTTAAAGCGTGGTCGACCTGGGAGGAAAGGTCATTTGTGTGTGTGTGTGTGTGTGTGTAAGGAAGTGCGGCTCTGTTTGGACCTGAATCCATGTCCTTCAGATTCTCAGATGAGCGTTTGGCTGCTACACCACGGCGGCTTCCAGACTAACCTGCCCTGCCAACTGGCGTAGGCGCTCATGCGTCTCCACTAATCACGATATTCCGGTTGCCTGGAACAGCTCTCTTGATGATGTCCCTCCATGCCATCGTTTCAGCCCACCCAGCCTCACTCTCTCTTAGTCTGCCTGTACTCATGTTTCCACTGATCTTTCCAGTTGTCACGATGTTCTCCAGTGTCTCTCTTCTCATTACGTGGCAATATAACAGTGTTTGTCTCTTTCTCATTGCTGTTTATAGAGATCTACTTTCGCTAGCTTCAACATATACACATTATATGACAAATGTAAACGTCTGTGAAATGGTTCTCTTTTAGGAGCGTGAACTACGCTGGGAGTGGCTTGGTCTTTGGCCATGAAATCGTCCACGCCTTTGATAACACAGGTAAGTGGTTATCTCAATGATCTCATCGAGGAGAATTGGCTCATAAACAGCATCCTGCCCAGAAAGCTGAGGTCTTTTGGTCAGGCTAAATGTCACAGTGGCCTAGAGAGAACAATGAGCGGAAAGGGGGAGGGGTGGTTTTTTTTTTCAGTTACCGGGAAACGAGACAGAAGTACAACTCTGCGAATAAAAGACATTGAAAGATTCATCGACTATGAAAGCACATTAGGCTGGGGGAATTGGCTAGAGAGACTCTCAGGCATGTCGTGAAGATACCTACATTCAGTAAAGAACATGTTATTTTTTGTCCTCTTCTTTGTTTACTGGCTAGATGCTTCAGCGGAAAGTCTTTTTTGTTCGTCCATTTGAACTTTGACTTTGTTCCACGGCCTGATATTTGCGTGTGCGCCCGTTTTACCGGCTTATTTGTGCGCAGTTGGTTGTTCCTTGTCGCTCGCGCAGATGCACTCCGACTTCGAAGAAAGTTCCCAGCTTATCTTTCGCTGCACTTCCATCCCATGTGTATCGATGTTTACCCATTGCTCTTTTATAATCGACTTTTCCTCTCCAGTACTGACTTTTTTATACAAATAGTCTGTACGGCTGTTTCTCTGGCGGTGCGCAGTACTGATACCTTTTAAGACATCATTTTTCAGCGCTACTTTAGTGGACACTTTGTTGTGAGTACCGGTACTATTTTTGGGCACTTTGCTGTGAGTACGGCACTATTTTGGACACTTTGTTGTGAGTACGGCACTATTTTGGACACTTTGTTGTGAGTTCGGCACTATTTTGGACACTTTGTTGTGAGTACGGCACTATTTTTGACACTTTGTTGTGATTACGTCACTATTTTTGACACTTTGTTGTGAGTACGTCACTATTTTTGACACTTAGTTGTGAGTACGTCACTATTTTTGACACTTTGTTGTGAGTACGTCACTATTTTTGACACTTAGTTGTGAGTACGTCACTATTTTTGACACTTTGTTGTGAGTACGTCACTATTTTTGACACTTAGTTGTGAGTACGTCACTATTTTTGACACTTTGTTGTGAGTACGTCACTATTTTTGACACTTAGTTGTGAGTACGTCACTATTTTTGACACTTTGGGTGAGTACCGGCACTATTTTGGACACTTTAAGGGTGGGTACTGGCACTTTTTTGGACACTTTGGGGCGAGTACCCGCACTATTTTAGACACTTTGGGGGTGGGTACTGGCACTTTTTTGGACACTTTGGGGCGAGTACCCGCACTATTTTGGACACTTTTGGGGCGAGTACCCGCACTATTTTGGACACTTTGGGGCGAGTACCCGCACTATTTTGGACACTTTGTTGTGTGTACCGAGAGCTTTTTTTTATGTAGGGGGGAAAAGCAGTGGTGTTATGTCTTTCAAAGTGACCAAAATTCTTTTTCATTTTGTTATTATTTATTTATTTGTTTATTTCTACTCTATTTTATTTCCTTATGTCTTCAGAACCTTTGTGAATGAATGTTTTATATTAGTGAAATACGACTCATTCTACTGTTCATCCACATATCCAGAAACCTAATTTGATTTTGTATTCGATTGTTCATTGTCCAGGTTTCTGCCCCATACACTAGAGCTGAATATACACATCATTCTCATATGTGTTTTTGTTGCTGTTTGCGTTTACCGACCGACTGTACACCCTGGCGGAAAGACCTGCTTGTCCGCCTATTTCTGGACTTCGGCTTTGTTCCAGGACCTCTTTTGCGTGCGCACCCATATTACAGATATTGCTTATTTATATGCAGTCTGTTGGTTCCTCGCTTCTCAGGCTGACTTTGAAAGAAGTCCTTATTTTGTCGCCTTTTACGACATGCTTATTAGGGAGACAGTGGGTTTTAAAGTACCCAAAGTATTTCAGGATCCTCGCCGGTACTACAGAGCCTGTGCACTGTGCTGAGCTTCCTCGGACTGAGACTTGAGTTCGAAGAATAACGTAGCACTTATGGGTTACACCCGTGTGCCATGATGTTGATCCGGTGTTCAAAACCTCAAAAACTTATGGAGAGTCAATATGGAACACCAGAAGTAAAACCACACGGTCCAGGTCTGGGCATTTGGGTTATTAGGTGGATGTTTGCTAGTCTCTAGTTTGTACAGGCTAACCGGGGCTCAATGATGTGTCTGTCTGTCTGTATGTCCGTCCATCCGTCTGTTTATCTATCTATCTATCTATCTATCTATCTATCTATCTATCTATCTATCTATCTATCTATCTATCTATCTATCTATCTATCTATCTATCTATCTATCTATCTATCTATCTATCTATCTATCTATCTATCTATCTATCTATCTATCTATCTATCTATCTATCTATCTATCTATCTATCTATCTATCTATCTATCTATCTATCTATCTATCTATCTATCTATCTATCTATCTATCTATCTATCTATCTATCTATCTATCTATCTATCTATCTATCTATCTATCTATCTATCTATCTATCTATCTATCTATCTATCTATCTATCTATCTATCTATCTATCTATCTATCTATCTATCTATCTATCTATCTATCTATCTATCTATCTATCTATCTATCTATCTATCTATCTATCTATCTATCTATCTATCTATATATCTATCTATCTATCTATCTATCTATCTATCTATCTATCTATCTATCTATCTGTCTGTCTGTCTGTCTGTCTGTCTGTCTGTCTGTCTGTCTGTCTGTCTGTCTGTCTGTCTGTCTGTCTGTCTGTCTGTCTGTCTGTCTGTCTGTGTCTGTCTGTCTGTCTGTCTGTCTGTCTGTCTGTCTGTCTGTCTGTCTGTCTGTCTGTCTGTCTGTCTGTCTGTCTGTCTGTCTGTCTGTCTGTCTGTCTGTCTGTCTGTCTGTCTGTCTGTCTGTCTGTCTGTCTGTCTGTCTGTCTGTCTGTCTGTCTGTCTGTCTGTCTGTCTGTCTGTCTGTCTGTCTGTCTGTCTGTCTGTCTGTCTGTCTGTCTGTCTGTCTGTCTGTCTGTCTGTCTGTCTGTCTGTCTGTCTGTCTGTCTGTCTGTCTGTCTGTCTGTCTGTCTGTCTGTCTGTCTGTCTGTCTGTCTGTCTGTCTGTCTGTCTGTCTGTCTGTCTGTCTGTCTGTCTGTCTGTCTGTCTGTCTGTCTGTCTGTCTGTCTGTCTGTCTGTCTGTCTGTCTGTCTGTCTGTCTGTCTGTCTGTCTGTCTGTCTGTCTGTCTGTCTGTCTGTCTGTCTGTCTGTCTGTCTGTCTGTCTGTCTGTCTGTCTGTCTGTCTGTCTGTCTGTCTGTCTGTCTGTCTGTCTGTCTGTCTGTCTGTCTGTCTGTCTGTCTGTCTGTCTGTCTGTCTGTCTGTCTGTCTGTCTGTCTGTCTGTCTGTCTGTCTGTCTGTCTGTCTGTCTGTCTGTCTGTCTGTCTGTCTATCTATCTATCTATCTGTATTTATTTATGACTGTATGTTTGTATGTGTGTATGCCTGTATTATGTATGTATGAATGTATGTATGTATGCCTGTATGTTTGTATCTTTGTATGTATGTTTGTGTGTATATATGCCTGTGTGTATGTGTGTATGCATGTTTGTTTGTATGTATGTGTGTATGTGTGTATGCGTGTATGTAAGTGTATGTTGTCACCCTTTGGAAATAAAGTTCGTTCGTTCGTTCTATCTAATCTATCTATCTAATCTGCCTGCTTGCCTATCTACCTGCTGTTTGTCCGTCTGTCTCTGATGTACACACACACATATTATATATATATATATATATATATATATATTATATATATATATATATATATATATATATATATATATATATATATATATACGAACAGGGATTAAATATAGCAAAGAAGGCGTCCCGGGCGAGTGGTGGAACAACGAAATTCTACAAGTGTTCCAAGAACGAGCCCAGTGCCTGGTGGAACAATACAATCATTATTTCTACAAGCCAGCCCGCGCATATGTGAGTGGTGCTGTCTGATTGCTTCTCCTTGTTGCAGCTTTCTTCTTCTTTTTTCCCCCTTATTCTTATTCTTCTCATCCTCCACCTTTTCCTACTCCTTTACATCCTCCTCCCTCTCTTTATAATCCACATTCTCCAACTCTTGATCCTCCGTTTATCGTCTTCTTCCTTCTCGACAGGTAAGCATGTGCTTTCGTAGTTCAGAATGATCGAACAGTCGCAGTGCAATGATATAATAGTGCCATAGTGCAATGATATAATAGTGCCACAGTGCGATAATATAATAGTGCCACGGTGCAATTATATAATAGTGCCATAGTGCAATTATATAATAGTAGCATAGTGCAATGATATAATGGTACCATAGTGCAATGATATAATAATGCCACATTGCAATGATATAATAGTATCACAGAGCAATTATATAATAGTGTCACAGCGCAATGACGTCACAGTGTCACAGTGCACTGTTAAATAGTATAACATCGCAATGATATAATAAAGTCACAGTGCAATGATGTAATCGTGTCCCAGCGCCGTTATACGATATAATAATGCCAAAATGCAACGGTGTAAAATAGTTACAATGCATTGATATAAGTGTGTCACAATGGAGTTACATCATAATGTCACAATGGAGTTACATCATAATGTCACAATGGAGTTACATCATAATGTCACAATGCAGTCAAAGAATACTAACACAATCCAACGCTATTATAGTGTTGGAATACAATTATATAAAATTGTAGTGGCGCCATACAAGGATATCATAGTGTTACAATGCACGGATATCATAGTGTCACAATGCAAGGCTATCATAGTGTCCCACTGTAAGGATATCATAGTGTAACAATACAAGGATATCATAGTGTCACAATACAAGAATATCATAGTGTCATAATTCATGGATACCATAGTGTCACCATACAAGAATATCATTGTGTCACAATACAAGGATATCATAGTGTCTCAATACAAGGATATCATAGTGTCACAATGCAAGGTTATCTTAGTGTCCCACTGTAAGGATATCATAGTGTCACATTACAAGGATATTATAGTGTCACAATACAAGGATATCATAGTGTCACAATACAAAGATATCGTACTGTCACAATACAAGGATATCATAGTGTCACAATACAAGGATATCATAGTGTCACAATACAAGGATATCATAGTGTCACAATGCAATGTTATCTTAGTGTCCCACTGTAAGGATATCATAGTGTTACAATACAAGGATATCATAGTGTCTCAATACAAGGATATCATAGTGTCACAATGCAAGGTTATCTTAGTGTCCCACTGTAAGGATATCATAGTGTCTCAATACAAGGATATCATAGTGTCACAATGCAATGTTATCTTAGTGTCCCACTGTAAGGATATCATAGTGTTACAATACAAGGATATCATAGTGTCTCAATACAAGGATATCATAGTGTCACAATGCAAGGTTATCTTAGTGTCCCACTGTAAGGATATCATAGTGTCTCAATACAAGGATATCATAGTGTCACAATGCAAGGTTATCTTAGTGTCCCACTGTAAGGATATCATAGTGTCACATTACAAGGATATTATAGTGTCACAATACAAGGATATCATAGTGTCACAATACAAAGATATCGTACTGTCACAATACAAGGATATCATAGTGTCACAATACAAGGATATCATAGTATCACAATACAAAGATATCATAGTGTCACAATACAAGGATATCATAGTGTCACAATACAAGAATTTCGTTGTGGCATAGTGCAAAGATATCATAGTGCCTCAGTGCAATAAGAGAACAACATTACAATGCCTTCTACCTGTCATATACCTGTGTGTTTACATATTGCTGTTTGCCTGTCTGCCTGTCTGTTCGGTCTGTTTACATATCCACTCACGTTTATGCATTCTGCTTTCACCCTGTTTTTCTATTAACCTCTCTCTGCCTTTGATTGTTGCTTTGATTCTGGTCTGTCTGGCTACCTGTCAGTCTATCTACCAAACTCTAGCTCTACTCTCTGCTTCATCCTCGACCTACGATGTACATAATTTTAGGTTTCGTCGAGTGATTTTGTACCTGCCTGTATGCAGGTATATATATATATATATATATATATATATATATATATATATATATATATATATATATATATATATATATATATATATATATATGTCTGTTTATCTGCTTGTATGTTAGCAGGATTTTTTGTCTGCAGGCATGTCTGTCAGTCTGTCTACCTGCCTGTCTGCAGATACATATGTCTGTCTATCCACCTATCTGTCTGTCTGTCTACTTGCCTGTCCCCTCCTTTCAGTCAATCCTCTCTTCTGTCAATCCTATTTGCTGGTATATCTAATTACTCCCTTTGTCGGCTGATGTCATGCCTGTCTGTGGGTATGTCTATATGTACGTCTGCTTTGCCTGTTGGTCTGCCTGTCTGTCTGTCTGAGTACAAGAAGATACTACGACGATAATAGACAGGTATCTCATCACCCCCCCCCCCCCCAACACCCCCCCCCCCCCCTTTCCAGGTGGATGGAGATCTGACACTGGGTGAGAACATCGCTGACAATGCTGGAATCAAGTTGGCCTACAGGGTTTGTCTCTCTGTGTGTTCTCTTTGATGTTGTGAGGCATTGCTATCATCGTCGTCATCATCAACATCCTCCTCCTCATCATCGCTATCATCATCATTATCATCGTCGTCGTCAGCAACATTGTCATCATCATCAGTACCATCATCATCAACATCGTCGTTGTCGTCAACATCATCATCATCAGCAGCAGCAATATTGTCATCGTCATCAGTATCATCATCATCACCATCATCATCATTAACATCAACATCAGCATTATCATCATTCTCAACATCAACATCATCATCATCATTATCAACATTATCATCAACATCATCATTATCATCAACATAATCATATATATATATATATATATATATATATATATATATATATATATATATATATATATATATATATATATATATATATATATATATATATATATATATATTAGTATCCAGAGGCCATTAGTTGATAACCCTTTGGCTCGGTACTATGGATATCGCAAACCTTCGGTTTTGATTCCATGATAGATACCGTAAATCTGGAAGAAATGTGGCTTTTCTGCCTACCCCTGGGCGTGAACCCGGACCACAAGGAGTTCGTCACCCGGTCACCGCGTAATCTGGTTTAGCCAACTACGCTAGCGAGCCGGGCTTATATATATATATAAAAATTAGCCTTTTCTTTTCAGTACTAAGAAAAAAATAACAATAAAGCGTATGTTTGCAAAATCACAAAAATAATATTATATAATCCTCTTATTGGCTCTATTAAAACAAAATAGCAAGGCTAATATATTAAACGAAAATTGCTTTTGTGCAAGAAAAAACAGACTGGAATTTGTTGAAGCCCCTTCAGATTGTGATGCATTTAGTTATGCCTTAATCTAACACTGTTCATACAGAAAACGTCATGGTGTAGAGGTAGACACTCACCTGTGGATCCGAACGTTCTAAGTTGAAATCTCAACGGATGTTATTTTCAAAAAAGGGGTTTTGGCTCCCAGGTCGACCCAACCAAAAATGGTACCTGGTAAAGTCGTGGGAAGTAAATGCGATCTGTTTGCTTTTAACCACATTGCCCAGCGATTGTCTATAAGTCCCTAAAATATAGGTCTAGCCCTATATACCCAAAATGCCAAAGACATGGAAAAGCGACCTTTCTATTATAACTTCGTGCATTTAAAAAAAAAAACACACACACAACTTAGCTTCATGTTATGTACATAAACATATAACTTCACTTCAGGTTATTTCCAGAAACATATAACGATTTTCGTTTTATTTCTAGTTTTCGTTTTATTTCTAGAAACATAACTTAATTTCGTTTTATTCCTAGAAACAAATAACTTAATTTCGTTTTATTTCTAGAAACATATAACCTATTTCATGTGTGTGGTTTTTTTTTTCTCTCACTCCAAACATATACCTTTATTTCATGTTATTTATAGAAACATATAACTTGATTTTGTGTGCTCCCCCCCCCCCCCCCCAAACCACCGAAATAAATAACTTCATTTCATGTTATGTCTCGAAACGCATAACTTCATTTCATGTTATTTCTAGAAACATACAACTTCATTTCATGTTATTTCTAGAAACATACAACTTCATTTCCTGTTATTTCTAGAAACATACAATTTCATTTCCTGTTATTTCTAGAAACATACAACTTCATTTCATGTTATTTCTAGAAACATACAACTTCATTTCATGTTATTTCTAGAAACATACAACTTCATTTCATGTTATTTCTAGAAACATACAACTTCATTTCATGTTATTTCTAGAAACATACAACTTCATTTCATGTTATTTCTAGAAACATACAACTTCATTTCATGTTATTTATAGAAGCGCATAAATTTATTTCCTGTTAATACTAAAAACACAGAACTTGATTTCATGTTATTTATCTAAAAGTATACATTATTTCCTGTTATTTATTGAAACAGAACACTTCACCTTATTTTTCTGCCTTAGGCATACAAGAAACACGTGGCGAGGCAAGAACAAGAAGAGCAAGAGTTTCCAGGTGTGCCCTACACGGATGAGCAGGTGTTCTTTATAAAATTTGCACAGGTAGGTCAAATGTGAGTTTGTAGGTCACTTGTAGTCTGTTCCAAAAATTGTGCCCAACTTTAAAAATCTGTAACTCCGAAGCCATTCTGTGTAAATGTTAATGCAATCTGATGATAATCATGTCTTTGTCAGATTTTGTTTTTTAATGTAAACAAATATCTAGTTTTCATTCTGCCTTCATTTGTGGTATATATCTTTTTCTTCTTTCTAGCCCTCAATGGAGCATAGGCCCTCAACCAACTCACGCCAAGTCGTTCTATCTTTTGCCATCGCATGCAGCTGTCCCTGTTTCCTCCCCGTCTTTCTAACTTTATTCTCCAGCTCCCTTCTCCATGTGTTTTTTGGCCTTTCTTGATTCCTATGCTGCTGTGGGTTCCAGTGTAGAGACATTCTAGTTATATTGTTCTCCGGTTTTGTCAGTGTGTGTCTTATCCAACGCCGGCGTCTTTCTTCACCTGTTGGTCCCCTGGAGCTTGTTTAGTTCTCTCACAAAGCTTTACATCAGTGATTGTATCATACCATTTTATTCCCTCTATTCTGCGCAGGCACCAGTTAATGAATGTCTGTAATTTATTAGTAATTGCCTTGGTTGTTCTCCATGTTTCCGCTTCATACAAAAGTACTGATTTTACAATATAATTAAAAATTTTAAGTTTAGTATTTCTTTTAATTTCTTTTGTCCTCCACAAATTCCTTAATGATAAGAAAGCTTCTCTTGCTTTTTGCATTATTATTTTTATATCTTTATCAGCTCCCCCAAAGATGCACACAGCGGTGAATGGAGAGTGAGAAGCAACAACGAAATTCATAATCTGTTTAAATCCCCACTGATCACTGGCATCGTGAGAGCTTAATAAACTGAAATGGTTGGTGAATATTAAAAGAATGTGAGGTAACAGAGAAGTAAAAGCTGTATACACCAGGGAGATGAATGGTCGTAGACCACGAGGCAGACCAAGAAGACGATGGAGAGATAATATCCAGACAGACCTGCAAACACTTGGTGTTACCAAGTGGAAAGAGAAGGCCAACCAGAGACATGAATGGAGGCGGATGATATCTGCAGCAGCGAACCTCGAGGGCTGGGAATGCTGGAGAAGAAGAATCTAATGACAGTTTAGACATAGTAATAGTTTTTTTCTGAGGGGTAATCTAATGCTAGTTTAGGCACAGTAATTGTTATTTTTTAACAGGTAATCTAATGATAGTTTAGGTACAGTAATTGTTATTTTCCCAGAGATAATTTAATGATAGTTTAGACACAGAAATTGTTATATTTGACTGGTAATCTAATGCTAGTTTAGACATAGTAATTGTTATTTCTTAACAAGTAATCTAATGATAGTTTAGGCACAGTAACTGTTATTTTCTAAGATGTAATTTAAAGGTAGTTTAGACACAGTAAATTTTAATTTTTTCTTGAGGAGTAATCTAATTATAATTTAGACATTGTAATTGTTTTTTTTAAAACAAGTAATCTAATGATAGTTTAGGCACAGTAATTGTTATTTTCTGAGAGATAATTTAATGATAGTTTAGACACAGTAATTTTTTTTTTTGGACGGGTAATCTAAGTATAGTTTAGACATAGTAATTGTTATTTCTTAACAAGTAATCTAATGATAGTTTATGCACAGTAATTGTTTTTTTCTGAGAGGTAATTTAATGCTAGTTTAGACATAGTAAATATTTTTTTCTGAAGAGTAATATAATGCTAGTTTTGACATAGTAATTGTTATTTCTTAACAAGTAATCTAATGATAGTTTTGTCACAGTGATTGTTATTTTCTAAGAGGTAATTTAATGATAGTTTAGACACAGTAATTATTTTTTTTTCTGAGGAGTAATCTAATGCTAGTTTTGACACAGTAATTGTTATTTCTTAACACGTAATCTAATGCTAGTTTAAAAACAGTAATTGATATTTTCTGAGGGGTAATCTAATGATTGTTTAGACACAGTAATTGTTATTTTTGGACTGGTAATCTAATGATAGTTTAGACATAGTAATTGTTATTTTTGACGGATAATCTAATGGCAGTTTAGACACAGTAATTGTTATTTTTTGACGGGTAATCTAATAATAGTTTAGACACAGTAATTGTTATTTTCTTAAATCAATTCTAGTGGTAGTTTAGATGCAACAACGGGGAAATTTTCAATTTTAGTGAGAGTTCAGACACACAAGTTGTTATTCTATGACGCAATTCTAGTAACAGTTTTTTTTCACAATTTAAATTTATTTTATTATGGCAATTCTAGTGACAGTT
>CAJHNH020002257.1:22364-49864 GCA_905116865.2 Candidula unifasciata | reverse complement strand
ACAACTATATAACTTAAATGTCTTTGTACTGGAACTAGCAGGGGCATAGAAATAAAGGCAGCCCCCCCCCCCCCCAACAAAAAAACCGACTAGAGAGTAAAGTTTAAAAAGATGGTAAGGACATCGTGTGAGCTGCGTGCAATAGCGAAGGATAGAAAGACTTGGAGAGTTGGCTGAGAGGATATGCTCCATTGGAGGTAGAAGGTAAACGACAGTTGTTCGTGTGTGTGTGTGTGTGGGGGGGGGGGGGGATTTCCCCTGCAAAAACTGCAGTCTGTTAGATTTAAATTAAGAAGAAAAACTCTCCAAGTGTACCGATAAACTCCAGACCCTTTCTTTTCAAGACATTTATGAAGCAAAATTGTACCATTACTGTCATTTAGGAGACAGCAAGTGAAATGGTTTGCCCACTTAGAGAGAATGCGCTGTGACACCATACCATACAAAGCATACATGGAAAGATTAGGACGTAGAGCACGAGGTAGACCAAGAACAAGATGGAAGGATAACATCAGAGAAACTGTACAACAGCACGATGTGCCTATGGTCGAGGCGGCCAAAAGAGTTACAAACAGAACCTTATATCTCACTCGACACCTACAGCGGTAAAAGAGGAAGTGAAGAAGAAGAAGAAGAAGAAGAAGAAGAAGAAGAAGAAGAAGAAGAAGAAGAAGAAGAAGAAGAAGAAGAAGAAGAAGAAGAAGAGAACTGTCATTTATGTACACTATTCACATCAGCTTTTGGAGCCGCCGTGAAGTAGTGGCTAGATGCTCACCTGCAGATCGGAAGGTTGTGGGTCCAGGTTCTGAGAGATCCGGTCTTTTGTCAAAAATGATCCTGGCTCCCAGGTCGACCCAGCCTTAAATGGCCACTAGGTAAAGTCCTGGGATGTAAAGGCGACCGGTGTGGAGCCTACCACTCCCCGCCCCAACTGAGTGCTTATTGTTCTTTAAAATATAGGTCTAGCCCTATATGCCCAATCAACTAAAGGCGGTGGAAAAGGTCCTTTAATTTACTGACGATTAGGTGTTGTGAACACTCTTCGTAATTCCAAGTTACTAGGTTCGATTCCAAGTGCGGCTGATTTGGCAGCAAACCGCTGTGCGTTGATTTCGACAATGGTATCGAGAGCCGAGCGTACACTGGGCAGTGGCAAACTTTTAAACGTAGAATTGCCGAGTACAACCAAACAATAAAAGAACACTGGGCAGTGGCAAACTTTTAAACGTAGAATTGCCGAGTACAACCAAACAATAAAAGAACACTGGGCAGTGGCAAACTTTTAAACGTAGAATTGCCGAGTACAACCAAACAATAAAAGAACACTGGGCAGTGGCAAACTTTTAAACGTAGAATTGCCGAGTACAACCAAACAATAAAAGAACACTGCCTAACATAATATTCATACAAATGCTACACTATCAATATCAAACATATACACTGTCTGCAAAAGACAGATGGAAAATAGTCACGACGATAGAAATGAAATGTTTCGTAATATGCTAGGTGTAACGAGGAAAGATCGACTTAGGAACGATGATATCAGGAGGAGAGTCGACACAGAACCAATACTGAACTTTATAGATGGACAACAAATCAAATGGTTTGGCCATGTAACAAGATTAGCACCAGACACGGCCCCACAGAGAGCAATGTTATACAGATACAAAGGTAACAAATCAAGAGGTCGACCACAAAGACGATGGACAGCAGAAATATGAGACACTGAAAAGTACTTTTAAAAAAAAGCAAATAAAACGGCCCTTTCCAGAGATCTCCTTCTGTCCTGGAGTGGAGAAAAGTAGAAGAAGAAGAGCCAAATCGGATAATCTGTTCCGGGGTTGCTTCTGCAATGTCCTAAAGGCAACTAATATAGTTTTGTTCAATTTGATGCTGTCCTTGCATACCTGATTCTGGCTTTTAACTTACACACCACTTGATGAAATAAACAATGTGTCACCTGCCTATTGTTAAAATGCGCATGACTGTAAATATTGTTGCAGGGCTTCCGTTTGGGCACGTAGCCGTAAAGTCCTTTATCTACTCTTTTGAGAGTTGGTTTTGTGTATTAAAGTTTCATTTCACAGTATCTGGCCGTCAAAAGACGTGGCAGTAGCCAATCTATCAGTCTGTTCATTACCCCGCACACATTAATTTCATGTGAAAAAAATAAATATATGAAAATCAGTTATATCGAGCAATGCATCCGTTTAGTTCATACCAAAACATCTCGCTTAAGAATGGAGGTGGAGGCGGTCACTGCAGCTTTCTGCTGGCTAGAGAACATAACACACACACACACACACACACATCGTGATTGTAACTGACTCAGAAAGCATGGCCAGGAAGGTCAGGGCAGGCATGCTTCGTGCAGAGTGGCAAGCTTCACTGCGGAGGACACGGGTGAGAAGTATTGCCTGGATTTTTTCTCTGGGATTTGCCGGTGTGTTAGGAAAGGAACAGGCGTACAGACTAGATGACTCTGCACAACTTGGTGGAATACTGATTCATGATAAGGCAGACGTGGTTAGTGCCTTGTGGGAGAGCGTGTACAGTTCGGAGGAGCAGATGTATCACCACAGACTGAGATTGATGCAGCGGGAAGTGACGAGAGGTTCCGGCAGATACTCGAGGCTCAGATGAAAGGCAAGACCGACGTTTAATCAGAACGCTACTGGCACCATTAGTATCAGAACTCTACACTGGCTGCTGAAGATGGGGACGGAGCGCTTATTGGAATGCCCCGAGTGCTGTCATGTCTGTTCTTGAATCAACGCACCTCAACTCAACTCAACAGCATCAGTTCAGCTTTGCAAAAACAAAACAAAAAAACGCCCACGTAAACTTTTTTTTAAGCTTTTCAGAAGCGATCCGTCTGTGTGTTTAAAAATATTACCAGAAGGTGGACAATCCTGGACAATCGGTAGCCAGGTCAAACAATTTCTAGAGGCCTCAGAGATGTGGTTTTACAGAAGAATGCTTAGAATACCTTGGACAGCCAACAAGAGCAACCAAGAGGTTTTGAAAGAGGCGGGAGCCCGAAGACAACTTATCACAGACATCAGAAGGAGACAGTCATCCTTTTCGGCCATGGTATGAGAAGAAGGAAAATAGAACATGTCGTGACCACTGGAAAGATATGTGGAAGGAGAGATAGAGGAAGAAAACGAGAGAAGATGCTTGACAGTCTTGTTGCATGGCATGGAGGTGTGTCGGCACCCGAACTGATACATGCTGCAGGAGATCGTGGATTATGGAGAGGCATGATCGCCCATGCCAGTCGGCAAGGCACCTGATGATGATGAGCAGAAGGTGAATTCACTCAAATGAGTCTCTCTGTGAGAGCAGAGAGAGAGAGAGAGAGAGAGAGGGGGGGGGGACAGAGAGAGAAAGAGAGAGAAAGAGGTGAAAAGGGGTGGGTAAACTAGAAACACTATTGTGTGAGTTTGCGTGCGTGTATGTCTGTATCCCGGAAGTGTGAGGGATAAGCAAGAAACACCACTGCTTGTTTGAAAGTCGCACAAAAGATAGGTTAACACTGCTTGTTGTGTGTTTATCGGACAAAGGACAGGTAAAATAAAAACACAACTGCTTGTGTTTATGAGTGTGTGTATGTGTATACAGGACAAGAGAAAGGTGAACTAAAAACACCACTGCGTATGCGCGTGTTAGATAACTGACAGATTATTTGTTTCTGCAAATTATTTTCGCTAAGGAAGTCACACTTTTCTGCTTGCACAACTTCACCGTTTCTCGACGATGTTTACAGACAATTGTAAAATGGAGGATCGCATCAAATGGTCATCTACGGATTTTGTCATAATTGTCCGGTCCAGCTGTTTCCTCTGCAGACTGGTTATTTCTAGCTTTGACTCCAATAGGTTTCACTTGCATGCGTGCAACACACGGTACTAGCTGTTCTCATTGTTTAGGCAATATGTGTGACATTGTGGAATCTTCTTCTGCTTCATTTTCTTCTCATCCGTTTTCTTCTTCTTTTTCTTCTTCTTCTTTTTCTTCTTCTTCTTCTTCTGGAGGTTGTCTCTTATTAAAAACTAGACGGGAATTTTTCGTTATGATGTTGGCTTTACTAAAAACTAGACAAGACCACTAGGCGTTCAGAATTTTGTCTCCACTAAAGCTAGACAAGACAACTATGGGTTCCGTGTGTTGTCTCCACTAAAGCTAGACAAGACACCTATGGGTTCCATGTGTTGTCTCCACTAAAGCTAGACAAGACAACTATGGGTTCCGTGTGTTGTCTCCACTAAAGCTAGACAAGACAACTATGGGTTCCGTGTGTTGTCTCCACTAAAGCTTGACAAGGCAATTATGGGTTCCGTGTGTTGTGTCCGCTAAAGCTAGACAAGACAACTATGGATTCTGTGTGTTGTCTCCACTAAAGCTAGACAAGACAGCTATGGATTCCGTGTGTTGTCTCCACTAAAGCTATACAAGACAACTATGGGTTCTGTGTGTTGTCTCCACTAAAGCTAGACAAGACAACTATGGGTTCCGTGTGTTGTCTCTACTAAAGCTAGACAAAACAACTATGGGTTCCGTGTATTGTCTCGACTAAAGCTAGAGAAAAAAAAGTATGGGTTCTGTGTGTTGTCTCCACTAAAGCTAGACAAGACAACTATGGGTTCCGTGTGTTGTCTCCACTAAAGCTAGACAAGACAACTATGGGTTCCGTGTGTTGTCTCCACTAAAGCTTGACAAGGCAATTATGGGTTCCGTGTGTTGTGTCCGCTAAAGCTAGACAAGACAACTATGGATTCTGTGTGTTGTCTCCACTAAAGCTAGACAAGACAACTATGGGTTCCGTGTGTTGTCTCCACTAAAGCTTGACAAGGCAATTATGGGTTCCGTGTGTTGTGTCCGCTAAAGCTAGACAAGACAACTATGGATTCTGTGTGTTGTCTCCACTAAAGCTAGACAAGACAGCTATGGATTCCGTGTGTTGTCTCCACTAAAGCTATACAAGACAACTATGGGTTCTGTGTGTTGTCTCCACTAAAGCTAGACAAGACAACTATGGGTTCCGTGTGTTGTCTCTACTAAAGCTAGACAAAACAACTATGGGTTCCGTGTATTGTCTCGACTAAAGCTAGAGAAAAAAAAGTATGGGTTCCGTGTGTTGTCTCGACTAAAGCTAGACAAGACAACTATGGGTTTCGTGTGTTGTCGCCACTAAAGCTAGACAAGACAACTATGGGTTCCGTGTATTGTCTTGACTAAAGCTAGACAAGACAACTATGGGTTCCGTGTGTTGTCTCCACTAAAGCTAGACAAGACAACTATGGGTTCCGTGTGTTGTCTGCGCTAAATCTAGCACAGAAGCTAGTTTTATACCTCAGGAATAAGATATCTCGGGCAGTTGGTTCAAGTGGCAAAAGGGGACACAGATTGCTACCATAAAATAGGTCTGGATCTTTAATCCCAAGCCTTACAAACTGGAGTGGAACAGTTACAGCCACGAAGTTCCGGATATGTATGCAGAGCTGACCAGCTGGCATGTAATGCACCAATGCAAATGGCAAAAAGCATGGACAGAGCTGATATCATCAACGCCGTATGGATTAGGTTGGGAGATAATGGCGAATCTCAGACGCTAACACGACTTCGTGACCGAGAAGTTTAGCTTGGTGTAGCACGACTTAGAGGTAAAGACAGGAGATACTATAACCAACTCCTCATGGAAACAATAAGTAGAGGTACTTTAAAGTGGCTGCTGCATCGGAGGACTGAGCACGCATAGGGTTGCCCAATGTGCTAAAACGTCGATTGTGATAACAAAACATAATATAACATAACAAAACATAACATAACATAACATATGTATGCAGAACGGAAAAGAATGGGCCACCATGGCAGGCCAAAATCCATGGAACCAGACCTCCAGGTCCAGAAAAGAAAATGCTGATAGAGAAGTATGGCGATCTCTCTGGCAAATCTATAAACCCCAAGGCAGAAGAAGGTCGACTTAGAGACAAGACGAGAGAGTGTTTGTCCTATCCAACGCCAGCGTTTTCTCTTCACCTCTTGGTCCACTGGAACCTGTCTCTCAAATTTCTACATTAATGATTCTATCATACCATTTAATTCTGTGCAGGCACCTTTTAACGAATACTTGTAGTTGTATCTACTGCTGCTTTTACTAAAACTAGACAAGATGACTATGACTTTCGTGTGTTGTTAAAAGAAGAAAAAAACTGGGTGTAGTTTCTAAAACCTGACAAGGCCACTATGGATTCTGGGTGTTATTTCTAAAACAGAGATGAAATGCCTTAGAAGAGCTGCGGGAGATTCAAGCAAAGACAGAATACGAAATCACGAAATCAGACGAATGCTAGGAATAGAGCCAGTCTTACAGGTCATCAAAGATCAACAAATGAAGTGGTTTGGACACCTAACAAGAATGCCCTGGTACTATCTGCCACAGCGAGCCACACTAAAACGTTACAACGGGTACAGAGCGAGTAGAAGACCTCGGAAAATATGAAGTGATGGCATTAAGAACAGCCTTACAGAAATGAACATCAGTCCTAATAGTGCTCTTGAAAGAGCTCATCAACGAACATTACATCTCCCCCCGCCACTTCGATGAGGTACAAGGTAGAAGAGAAGAAGACGAAGATGATTTCTAAAACATGACAAGACCACTATGGATTCTGGGTGTTATTTTTTAAACCTGACAAGACCACATTGGGATGTGGGTGTTATTTCTAAAACCTGACAAGGTCACTATGGATTCTGTGTGTTATTTTTAAAACTTGACAAAACCACTATGGATTCTGGTTTTTTTTTTTTTACCTGACAAGACCACTATAGTATCTGGATGTTGATTCTGAAAATATTGAGAAGACAACTATGGGTTCAGGGTGTTATTTCTAAAACTATATAACCATCAGTGTCAAATTTTGTTTGTACTTGAACTAGACAAGACATTTTCGTGTGTTCTTTATACTAAACTGGACAAAACACGAAGTAGAATGCTTTTGTTGTTTATTTATTTACTCAGAGAAAGGTAAAAAACACTGCAAGTCATGACTGGGCACCAGCCTATCCTTTGTAACCTTCTGTTTTTGGCGCTGGTCACACAAGCACGCAGTTCTAGTAAGTAGGTTGTGTGTTTTATATGAAAAGTAGCACATAGATGGGTGATTCATAACTTTGACTTCATCGTTCTCTTGTTGCTTTCAACTGAATACGATGTGGAAGAGCGAAATTAGCATCGTAGTTAAGGTCAATATTTCAGATCACTGGTAATGTTTATTTTTCTTTGCGGATGTGAGAGTTTGACTCTCACTGTTGAAATGTAAAGGAGGATTCAGGCTTTTAACTGTAAATTCTACAGACGCATTTTACGAATTAGTTATTTAGAACACAAAACTTATAGACAAAATATACAAATTGCAGGACATCAGGAGACTGTCTTGGCAGTGGTGAAATGTCGCATTCTAGCTTGGGTTGGCGAGACATGATTTGATTGACTGTACTTCAAGGAACATTCGGAGGCTGTCGAAGAAAAGGAGGGCAAAGATGAACCTGGAATGATAACATCAAGAAATGGACAGGACTAAGTTGTCACACACTTATTCAACAAGCTGCAGACAGAGAAAGATGGCGGGTTTTATGTGCTAGTGCTTCCATCTATACACCTCCACGACTGTAACCGGTCAAGTGTTATGTTATGTATGTTGCTTCAACTGAAAATCTTAAAAGAGTGAAATAAATAACAGTTACCATGCTGGTGTCCTGCTACCTATCAGCATTCTTGTTAAGGGTGTCAAGAGTGATAAGAGCGTTAAGACGTGAGGTCACGCTGCAGACAACGCGGTGACGTCATAATGACAGTTACAAATGGCCCCACAACTTTTGACTTGCACCAAACAAAAAAAAAAGATGAGTATTCTGTTATCAGGTTGTTAATCAGTGTAGGGGTGACCGATTGAAAAAATTTTTAGTAGAAACCATGATACCAGGAAGGAGGGGCAGATGCCGACCGACACGAAGATGGGCACAGGATATAAGTGACTTTTTGAGTATGAAAGTACATGAGATGGGAGAACTGGAGAGAGACGGAGTTTCTTTCAGGCAAATTGTGATGAGAGCGACGTTATGCAAAGGACCTGAAACATGATCATGATGAGGGGTGAAACGTGTAGAAGGTTATCGGCGAATGAAGGTCAACTGTGATGATACATGCCTGTCCGTTGAGCAAATATATAAGTAGAGTAGGATGTTTTAAACCGGAAAGACTTATATAACAAACTGTGCATATCAGGGTCTTTAAATTGTTGTATACATACACCACGTCAGCTTCTGTGGCTTAGACATTGCGAACGCGCTTCGTAATGCCGGGGTGCCGGGTTCGATCCCTGCTGCGGATGGTTTGTCTTGCGCTGGTTTCGAAAGTGGCACCAAGAGCCGACCGTCCAGAGCAATGGCACACTACTGGACGTAAATTTGTCTAGAAAAACCACAACAGCCAGAAAGTGGTAAAGTTGGTTCTGCAGCGTCCTGTAAATGATACGCAACTAATTATATACATACACACTCATACACACGTAAGCATATACATGTATATATGTATACATACACGAACACACGCAAACACACACACACACGCTTAAATACCTAACATTCAACGAGCCAACTGAGTATATAACAGGTTAACGAACCAAATAAGTAAATAACTAGCTAATTAACTAGTCAGCTAAATAATTGACAAACTAATGAACTAAACAACTAAGTCAAGAAGGAACTATTGACCTGATCAACTAAGTAAAGGAATAACCAATGAATTAATCAAATAAGTGATAACGAACTAATTAACTAGTCAACTAAGTAAATAACTAACTAATCAATTGAGGTAAAAACAAACCAATTAACTAGTCAATTAGGCTGTTGTTCTTGTTGTTGTTATTGATCCAGCGGCGCATGAGCTTTCGCCCTCTGGCCCAAATGCCATGTAGTGGAATTTACATGTTTTCACAAGCTGTTCTTTTCCTCCGTACAAGGTGTTCCACCTGTCTGGTCTCGGAGGGAGTAGCGTTCTTCTTGTCTCGCTGAGTTTTAGGCACTTAAAGAGATGATGGTCAACAGTTTCGTAGGGGAAGTTACATAGCTGGCACTCTGGGGAGTGTTGTGGCTGTATTCTGTTTAGATGTCCATTGAGTGGAGTATGTTGTGTTCTGAGTCTGACTATGGTGGCCTGGTCCCTTCTTGTTAAATTGGTAATGCTGTCATTAGGATCAGGGCTGGCCATGTGTCTATAAACCTCTCTTCCAGTGTCTCCCATGGCCCATCTGTTCATCCAAGTCTTTTTGTTTATAGCTTTTTGGCTGTCTGTAGGGTTGTCGCTGTAGGTGGTTGTTCTTGTGTTGCTCCTTTCTTTGCCAGTCTGTCAGCTCTGTCATTACCTGGTGTGCCGGAGTGGCCTGGAATCCAGTGCATCATTATTCTGATGTTGTTCGAGGTAATGAGCTGATCAGCATCTAGAATTATCTTAGCTAAATGAGTTCTGCAGCGTTCACTGCCCTCCAGAGCTTGGAGGGCAGACACTAAAGGATGACAATATTTTGGGCCTTTGAAGGATGAACATCCATTATAGTCTTTAGGTGGTATACTGCTGTTTCCAGTGCCATTATTTCAGCTTCATAATTTGAGCAGAATTCCCCGCATGCGTCAAATATCACTTCAATAGATCCATCAGGATAACCTACGTAGATTCCGTAACCTGCTTTAATGGTAGTTTTGAATGCAGATCCGTCAGTATAAACATGTATCCATTCTCCGGGGTAAGAATCAATGGTCTTTAGTGATCAGTTCATAAGGGTGATTGGATCGGACTGTTTAGTTTCTTCGTCTATTAATTTCAACCGGACTTCTGGAGCTTTAAAGCGAGCATGTGGTGGTAGGTTTCTTGCAACATTCTGAGTGCCCCGAAGTCTTTCTGAGAGGTGGTGTCTGTCCTGTACCTCATGTACACAGTGTAAAACCGATTTGAGCTTTTTTCTTTGTTTGTAAAACCAACTTTCTATAAGGTGTCTATTAGGATGGTTACGATTCTTTCTAATGCATCTTTCATAAATTTCTAGAGTGGCTTTTTCTCTCCGCAACCCGAGGGATTCCACATTTGTATGGATTTCCCATGCAGCAGTTGGATTAGACCGCATAGCACAGCTGATTAATCGGAGGGCATTATTTTTTACTCTGTCAAGAGACTCTAGGTTTGTCTTGGAGCAGGTTGCAAACAGCGAGCTGTTATACTCTATCACAGAGCGAACATATCCAAGATACAAGCCCCTCAGAGTTTCCTTGTCTGATCCCCAAGCTGTACCTGCAAGTCTCTTCAATAACTGCAAACGCTTCAATGCCTTATTGCTTATGCTTTCAATATGATTCTTGAGGCTCAGCTGCCGGTCAAGTGTGACCCCAAGGTATGTAGGATGCTCTTCTTTTATCACTTGGTGCTTGTCTAACCTTAGGTTAATATTCTTCCTTGTTACTTGATGGCTTTTGGTAAAGATTTCTACACTTTCATGACTCTGCCTTATTGCTAGATCATCAGCGTACAAGGCTTTTTCGGCCTTGATTTGTTCTGGCAAGTCGTTGATAGAGATTAAAAACAGTGTACACCTGAATGATGAGCCTTGTTGCAAGCCCTCCTTCAAGACTTCTTTAGATGAGATTGCGTTGTGTATCTTAGTCTGGATTGTTCTCTCTATCAGAAAATATTTAACCTAGTTATACAATCTGCCATGTATTCCTATGCTCATCATCTTCATCAGGAGACCTTTCCCCCATGCTCTGTCATAGGCCTGCTGAAGGTCAACAAAGATGACTGTGTGTTTCTTATTCTGGAATCCGTTATGAATTCTTTGTGTCAAACTGAACAACTGGTCTTCTGTACAGCTGTTGGTTCTGAAGCCTGCCTGTTGATGGCATAGAACACCAGAACTCTCAAGGAACCAATACAAGCGCCCTGTTTATTATTCTTTTGTCAACTTTGCCCAAGCATGATGTTAAGGATATCGGGCGGTAGCTTTTGGGGTCGTCTGGAGGCTTACTGGTTTTGAGTATGGGGACGATATGTGCATTCCTCCATGCCTTTGGAAGTTGCTTGACCTCCAAGTTTTATTAATAAGCCTGAGAACTACTTCTCCCCCAGCCCGGCCAAGATGTAGCAGCATTTCGTTGTGAATCTTTTCTATACCTGGGGATTTTCTAGGTTTTAGTTTCGTCAGGGCTTGTTCTAATTCATCCATGCTAAACTCATCTTCAAAAAGAGAGTCGCTGGCTGATGGAGCTCTCTCTTGTTTCTTAAAGTGAGATAGCTGTATTCTGTCCCATTCTGTGCGTTTGTCTGCTCTGTTAACAGAGACAAAATAATGACTGACATGTTCAGCTTTCTTCTTGTCTTCAGTGATTGTCTTACTCCAATCTGTCACAGGTTTTGGGTTCACCCTTCTACTTTCTCCGGAGAGGTTTTTAACTAAAGTCCATGCTTTGTTTCCATTCTGTCTAAGGTGTAAGTTGGAGCAATTTTCTGTTCATTTATCTCTTTTAGCCTTATTAACTGCAAGCTTTACTCTGGCAGATGCTTTATTGTACTGAATCTTTGATTCTGGTGAACGTGCAGTTTCGAGTAAAATTCTTGCTTTATTCATTAACCCTTTGTCACAAGGAACGCATCATACGTTCATAGGTTACTGCCCAGAAGCCCAATGAACGCATGATGCGCCGACTTTACGTCTCTTTAGACTACCCCTTGGGCCTGTGATGCTAAACCCTCAGGGACTCAAAGAGTTAAAGATATAGTATTTTGAATTTCTTTATTCCAGAAAAGTTTATGTCTTCTGGCTGCCCATTGGGATGGCTTTCAAGGCTGCTTCCGTGATTGCTTCTGTTAGATCTTCACAAAACGTTTCCAACGTCAATTCTTCCCAGGAGGCAGCCAGATGTTTCCTGAAACAGTTTCTAGTTTGCTTTTCGAAAATTCTAATTGGTTCTCTGCCTGAATCATGATTTAGCGGTGGTGCTTACAGTTGTGAATATAGGTTTGTGGTCACTTCCTATGTCATCCAGGACTTGGGGGTAACTTGCGTCTGCTAAGTCAATTAGCAGATAGTCAGATCAGGTCGACTGAGATATAAGTGGGCCCTGTGTAGCAGTGAAGGTGGAGACTCTGTGTCCTGCAGCACTAATAGGTTAGTTAGTTCACAAGTATCTTCGATTTATTTCCCTGTGCTATTGTAGTCATGATAACCCCAACGTGGCGAGTGTCTGTTGAAGTCACCAACAAGAAGGGTTTTAAGGTACTGTGTCTTGTATAGTTCTGGTATGTAGCATGTTGTCTGAGGTGGGCTGTGCACGTTGTATATGGTATATTTGCTTCCATTGTGCCAGATAGTAATTTTTTATATATCTGTAGGGTTATATGCAAATATAATTGTTACATCTCCTTGTATGTCATTTCTGATATAGGTCACTATGCCCCGACAGTCATTGCACTTACAGGCATAACTAGTGTATCCAGTGAGATGCAGATCAGAGTCTTTATGTAGGGTTTCTTGTAGGGCAGCCACGTGTACCCTGTGGTTGTTTAGCAGTCTGGCAAGTTCAAGTTTCTTGTTTCTTATTCCACAGATGTTCAGCTGTAGGATATTAAGCATCTGTGTATTTTTGGCTGAGTTCTCTTTGCCCTCCCTTCCACTCTGCCTCCTCCTGTGGTGCCTGATTTTCCTATTTTCCTAAAATTTTCCAGTAGTCTGGTTTCCCACTGTCTGTCGCGGGCCTTGATAGATGAGGCGACGACCGATCTCGTATGTATAATTAAATTGTGACTCTTTCATGTTTATGGCATTGTGGTGCTGGGGTATCTGTGGATTACCTACCTTCCCGGGGTAGCAGCCAAAAGTGCACTGTGTCAGTTCTTAAGGAAATATGGGTTGTGTTTTTGCCTCCCCCTTTCACACGTAGCTAAGGTGGAGCTCGCAGTGTGCTCATTCCCCACCACCAGATTGCCTGCAGATTTCGCTGAGCTCTTCTTGGCTCTAAGCATGGCCTAAGCATGAGTAGTTTGGGGCAACTGGATCGTCGCAGCCTGGGTCCCTGTGCCTTCACGATAGTTTCCGGTATTCAGGGGGGGGGGGGGGGGGGGGCTAGCTTACTTGTTTCCACTCTTAAGACTGCTCCGCAGCCCTCTGGCTCCTTCCCTCCCACAGGGATCAGTACGGTGTGGTGCACCAGTTTTTTTTTTTTAAATCGAGGTTTGCTGCCCTAGATCCATTGTGTTTTGACAGGGGATTCGCACCCCCAGTTACCAGGACTACCTCGGGGAGGGTGTGGCTTTTCGCCACGCACAATGGTCTTGGGGTAAGAGAGATTATGCTAGGTCAAGAGGCTGACACTGAAATGGACGCTCCTTTCGCGAATAGATATTCACTAGACCTAGGGTGTAGTAAGGGGGAAAAACTACTACCCACAACGCCAACACTTCTTACCCCCTGCCTCTCGAGGCTCAGTCCCTAGTCAATTAGGTAAATAACTAACTAATCAACTAAGTAAATAATGAACTAATTAACTAGTCAACTAAGTAAATATTTATTGAATTAATCAACCAAGTAATTAACAAACTAATTTACTAGTCAACTAAGTAAAAAAACGAACTAATTAACTAGTCAACTAAGTAAAAAAACGAACCGATTTACAAGTCAACTAAGTAAAAAATGTAACAAATAACTAGTCAACTAAGTAAATTAATAACTAATGAACTAAGTACGAACTAATTAACTAGTCAACTAAGTGAACGACTAACTAATGAACTAATCAACTAAGCAAATAACGAACTGGTTAACTGGTCAACTAAGTAAATCACTAAAAAAAAAAAAAAAAAACTAAGTAAATAACGAACTAATTAACTTGTCAACTAAGCAAAAATTTAAGTATTCAAATAATTAAATAACGAAAAAATAAACTAATCAACTAAGTAAATGACTTAATAATTAACTAGCCTACTAAGAAAAAAGCTAACTAATTAACTAGCAAACGAAATAAATAATTTAAAAAAATTACTTTTTAGTTCTTAGCCAGCTAAGTAGTTAACAGGCTAGTTAACTAGCTAATTGGCTAACTAACAACTATGCTAACTAACTAACTGTTTTAACTAACTGGATAAAAAAACTAATAATGCAACTAACAAAAAAGAACCAGCTACCCAACTAACTAACCGTCTAATTTACTAGTTGAATAGGTAAATAACTAACTGTCATTAGCTATGTAATATTTTATCAAATAAACCATGTATCTGACTAGCTAACTAACTGACTAACAATGTAGCTAACTAGCAAACTATCTAATAAGGTATTTATCTAAATGACTAATTACATAGCTATATAACTAAATATCTAATTGGCTATCTAGCAAATTAGATGGATGATTAACTAACCGTTAATGTGATACGTATGAAGAGATAATAAATTATCTTAATTTCCGCAAGGCGCGCACAGCGCATACAAGAACGGGTTTTTTAACTAGCAAATTAGATGGATAATTAACTAACCGTTAATGTAATACGTATGAAGAGATAATAAATTATCTTAATTTCCGCAAGGCGCACACAGCGCATACAAGAACTAGGCCAGTAGTAATAGTAACATCTTCTTGTACTAACATTTCTCTTGTAGATCGCATTAACATTTCATTTGTAGATTGCACTAACATTTCTCTTGTTTATTGTACTAACATTTTTCTTGTAGATTGCACTAACATTTCTCTTGTAGATTGCACTAGCATTTCTCTTGTAGATTGTACTAACATTTCTCTTGTAGATTGCACTAACATTTCTCTTGTAGATTGCACTAACATTTCTCTTGTAGATTGCACTAACATTTCTCTTGTAGATTGTACTAACATTTCTCTTGTAGATTGCACTAACATTTCTCTTGTAGATTGCACTAACATTTCTCTTGTAGATTGCACTAACATTTCTCCTGTAGATTGTACTAACATTTTTCTTGTAGATCGCACTAACATTTCTCTTGTAGATCGCACTAACATTTCTCTTGTGGATTGCACTAACATTTCTCTTGCAGATTGCACTAACATTTCTCTTGTAGATTGCACTAACATCTCTCTTGTAGATTGCACTAACATTTCTCTTGTAGATTGCACTAACATTTCTCTTGTAGATCGCACTAACATTTCTCTTGTAGATTGCACTAAAATTTCTCCTGTAGATTGTACTAACATTTTTCTTGTAGATCGCACTAACATTTCTCTTGTAGATTGCACTAACATTTCTCTTGTAGATTGTACTAACATTTCTCTTGTAGATTGCACTAACGTTTCTCTTGTGGATTGCACTAACATCTCTCTTGTGGATTGCACTAGCATTTCTCTTGTAGATTGCACTAACATTTCTCTTGTAGATTGCACTAACATTTCTCTTATACATTGCACTAACATTTCTCTTGTAGATTGCACTAACATTTCTCTTGTAGATCGCACTAACATTTCTCTTGCAGAGTGCACTAACATTTCTCTTGTAGATTGCACTAACATTTCTCTTGCAGAGTGCACTGACATTTCTCTTGCAGAGTGCACTAACATTTCTCTTGCAGTGTGCACTAACAATTGGTTTGGGACCAACTGCAATTTTCGCTGCCACTGTTTAGCAAAACCGTGTAAATCCAATGGTATCTGCGATATTCGAGACAACTGCCAACATGGCTGGTTCTACGAAGCTTGTCAGTACAGTAAGTTGATGTTCTTGTTGTTGTTAATGATGTTCTTGGAGGTCTTCTTCTTCTTTTTCTTTTCCTCCTCCTCCTCCTGCTTAGTCTTCTTCTTCTTCTTCTTCTACCTCCTCCTCTTCTTCTTCTTCTTCTTCTTCTTCTTCTTCTTCTTCTTCTTCTTCTTCTTCTTCTTCTTCTTCTTCTTCTTCTTCTTCTTCTTCTTCTTCTTCTTCTTCTTTCTTCTTCTTCTTCTTCTTCTTCTTCTTCTTCTTCTTCTTCTTCTTTCTTCTTCTTCTTCTTTCTTCTTCTTCTTCTTCTTCTTCTTCTTCTTCTTCTTCCTTCTTCTTTCTTCTTCTTCTTCTTCTTTCTTCTTCTTCTTCTTCTTTCTTCTTCTTCTTCTTCTTTCTTCTTCTTCTTCTTCTTTCTTCTTCTTCTTCTTCTTTCTTCTTCTTCTTCTTCTTTCTTCTTCTTCTTCTTATTTCTTCTTCTTCTTCTTCTTCTTCTTCTTTCTTCTTCTTCTTCTTTTCTTCTTTTCTTCTTCTTCTTCTCTTCTTCTTCTTCTTCTTCTTCTTCTTCTTCTTCTTCTTCTTCTTCTTCTTCTTCTTCTTCTTCTTCTTCTTTTCTTCTTCTTCTTCTTCTTCTTCTTCTTCTTCTTCTTCTTCCTTCTTCTTCTTCTTCTTCTTCTTCTTCTTCTTCTTCTTCTTCTTCTTCTTCTTCTTCTTCTTCTTCTTCTTCTTCTTCTTCTTCTTCTTCTTCTTCTTCTTCTTCTTCTTCTTCTTCTTCTTCTTCTTCTTCTTCTTCTTCTTCTTCTTCTTCTTTCTTCTTCTTCTTCTTCTTCTTCTTTTCTTCTTCTTCTTCTTCTTCTTCTTCTTCTTCTTCTTCTTCTTCTTCTTCTTCTTCTTTTCTTCTTCTTTCTTCTTCTTCTTCTTTCTTTTCTTCTTCTTCTTCTTCTTCTTCTTCTTCTTCTTCTTCTTCTTCCTTTTCTTCTTGTTCTTCTTCTTCGTCTTCGTCTTCTTTTTCTTCTTCTTCTTTTTCTTTTTCTTCTTCTTCATCTTCTTCTTCTTTTTCTTCTTCTTCTTCTCTCAGTTCATCCCCTGCCAGGTGCAGGAGTTGATAGAATAACTGCTACACTGCATATATTCAGTACCAACTTTAGAATTCAAAGAACCACTGTACACATAGGTATCAATGACATCATGAACGACGTGATCATTAGTACATCACAATTATCTACATTGTTGGTCTTGCTACGAGGCAAATTTCCAGAATAATCCATTTTTGTGTCATCTATTATTGTACCATGCTATGGGTTCCAGCGCCGTATGGCAGACGCTGCAAAGAAAAGACTGTACCGGGACCAAATCCACAGCTCTCGGTTAGGAAACAGTATTCTTGCGAAGAATTTAAAATATACTCAGCGTACACAGTACCTATCGCCAGATACTTGAGCAAACAGAATACCATCCATGCCTGTTGCAACCGCTGCACGTATTGTACAAAACAGTCTCTCTGTTCCAATGACAAACCTGCCAAAGAAAGACTTACACGTTAGTAAACCGTCACCGTATAGTCACGCACAGCCTACCTATCCATGGAACCCTAAACTTCAGTACCTTATCCAGTTCAATCCTGCAGCTCTTCTTAAGCATTTATGATGTCGCTCCAACGGAGAAGAATAGGGCATCTTAAGATTTACCATTTACTCGGCAAACTGCCCTATGTGTCGGTTAGACTTAACAATCAGTTTCGTATTTGTGGAGTCACTGAAAGTCGTTAAAACAACAAAATTAATGATAATGAAACCACTATTAGAGGATTCAAATTGATTCGCAAAGATGCAATAAGAAAATTAGAGACAGTCATAGCTGTTTACATTTCAAACTGTATCAAATATTCCCATAGATGTGATCTTGAATCTATAGCTGTAGAGTGTGTCTGGTTAGAAGTCAAGCCGTCAAATCAGCAGTCAATTTTCATTGGGTACTTGTATCGAAATCCTTGTGCAGGTATTGATTGGTATGACGACTTCACTTCTATGATGGATGTAGGGTTTAGTTTAGGAAAAGAAATTATACTGCTAGGAGACTTTAACATTGATAGCAATAAACCTAGCCAGGCGTGGGGGGAAATAATTATATCATATAACCACAAACAGTTAATTAACTTCCCCACGAGAGTTACAAAAACATCTTCAATCACCATTGATCATATTTATGACTCTTGTCCAGGAAGTATTATTGAATGCACGATTCCTGTTACAGCAGTCAGCGACCATTATCCGGTGTGCTGTACATGGTCAAAATTTGGCTATAGTTCTCCTTAAGATAAGCACCTCACAATTAAATTTAGAAATTTTAAAACCTTTAATTAACAAGTATTTTTTAACGATTTGCGAAACGCACAGCTGGAGCATGTTTATCAGCTTTCTGAACCGGACGATGCTATAGCATACTGGACACAAACAGTCTACAATGTGTTTGATAAACATGTGCCGGTTAAAGAAGTCAGAGTTAAAAGTTAAACTAAGTCTCCAAGAATCACTAGTGAAGTTCTGGAAGTTAAGAGAGATCGAGACACGGCACATGAAAATAAAAATGTTATAGAGTATTATCGTAGGCTTAGAAATCAAGTGCAATATATGATCCGTAGGATCAAGAAAGTTAATTTTAATTAGTTGATTATAGATAAATCAAACACTACAGACATATGGAAGGCTATTAACATGCTGACCAACAGGAAACATCATTCAGATCCTGTAGAACCAGATTCTCTTACATGTAATGATTTCAGTAATTTTTTTAAATCGGAAAAAGAACATTTAAAATCCGCCATACCAGATGCACAGAGCGATTTAAGCCTGTTGGCATCTTTTAGTGATGACAAATGCAATAATGCTAGTCTTTCTGCGATTCCTCTTATGTCTGTTGCTGAAGTATATAAATACCTCACCAACCTCAAGCAAACTCATCTGGCTTGGATGGTGTCAGCAAATGAATTCTTCGATGTGCTGCACCAGTGATAAGCGATTCCTTTACTTTCATATATAATCAGTGTCTTGCCAAGAACTACTTTCCTTCCGCATTTAAAGTTGCAAAAGTGTATCCTCTGTATAAATCTGGCTCAACTGACACAACTTCCGTGGGTAACTATAGCCCAATTTCTTCACTATCATCACTATCAAAACCATTAGACAAACACATACATAAAATAACATTTCAACATTTAATTAATAACATTCTAATCATCGATAGTCAGTCAGGGTTCGAGCCTAAATACTTTTGTCATACTGCTTTGACAAAAAATGACAGACAACTGGCATGTTAACATCAACAATGGCAAGATGTGTGGAGCAGTTTTTGTTGATTTTAAGAAAGTATTTGATATGGTTGATCATGATATTTTAATTAACAAATTAGCTACCTTAAAAACTAACAATAATTTAGTAAAATTAATAAAGTCATTCTTGTCTGATCGACGACGTAGTTTCCTTTGAGAACTGCCTTTCAGATTCCATATAGCTAAATATTAGCGTTTCTTAATTTTTATTGCTAGGACCATTGCTTTTTGCCACATATATTAATGACCTTCCGTTGCATCTTAGCATAACATGTGATCTATTTACAGATGACTGTACTATATACACTAATAATGAGAACTATGATGAGTTAGGACGTTCATTACAGAATGAATTAGATAAGCTTATTAAATGGAGTAATGCTAATCGCGTGCAGATTAACATAACTAAAACTAAATCTATGGTAATAGCAACCAGACAAAAGTTACAGACACTAGACTTAAACAAGCCTCCGCTTGAGCGCTATGTTGACAAATTACCTATTAGTAATGTTAATGAACACAAAACATTAGGCGTTACAATTGATAGTAATTTAACTTGGTGTTCTCATGCTCATGCCATAACCAAGAAAGTAACATAAAAAGTTTATCAGTTAGCCAAAATTCAGCACTTTCTGGATCAGAGTACAAGAAAAATATTTTATGTATCCTACATTCAAGCCCATATCGACTATTGTTCCACGGTTTGGGATGGTTGCTCAAAAACTAGCTTAAAACGTCTGTGTTCTCTACAAAATCGCGCTTTACACCTAGTCTCAGATAGAAAACACACCGACAAAAATCATCTCAATAGCCATTTAAGAATTCTCCCATATAAAAAACGATCAGGTTTTAATAAAGCCAAATTTATTCATAAAATTTTAGCCCAGAACACTGCAGATTATCTTTTCCGGATGATTCAAACCAACCATAAGAACAGCAAACGGCTAAATTTATTACATTTGCCGAAGCCTAGAATAGATCTCTATAAAACAAGTTTGTCATATTCTGCTGCTCATTTATTGTATCAACTATCGCTCGATCTGAAAAATACGAGTATGTACTCATTTAACCGCAACTTTTTGAAATGAATGCTTACTAGTGATTATATGCCACCATAGATGTAGTTAATAATTCACATGCATAATCATCTTACTTACATGTATTATATGTGTTTCTATGTGTGTTTTATCTTTGTGTTTGTGATTGTTGGTGTGTGTTTGCGTGTGAATATATAAGGATATATGTATGTATTTTTTGGTTTGTAAGTGTGTGTGTTTTCATGTATGTATGTTATAAGTATATGGGTGTATATATGTGGGTGCATGTGTGATTGTATATGAGTGTATGTGTGATTGTGGGTGTGTATGTATTATGTATGCAAGTGTGTATGTATGCAGACATGTAAATGTGAATGTATGTATGTGAGTTTCAGTATGTGTGATTGTATATGTTCTGTGTGAGTAGATAAATGCCTACGAGTGGAACAAGCAGGATTCAGAAAGGGCAGAGGAACAACTGAGCACATCTTCGCCATACGTAACATTTTAGAACAATGCAACGAATGACAGAGAAGTATATATATTAATTTTGTAGACTTTGATAAAGCTTTTGACAGCGTCCATAGGGACGGTCTGTGGAAAATTTTACGACATTATGGAATTCCAGAAAAAAATAGTCAACATAATTGCTCTCTTCTATAAAGACTTTTCCTGCAGTATAAAAAGTTACAATACATCTTTCCGAGAAAAGACGGGTGTAAGACAGGGATGTGTTATGTCATCTCTCCTCTTCAACCTTGTGATTGATTGGATACTAAAGCTTCTTGTCCGACTCTCATTCAACTCCTGTCTGTGTGCAGTTTTTACATCTCTCTCATAAGCCTCTCTCTCTCTCTCTCTCTATATATATATATATATATATATATATATATATATATATATATATATATATATATATATATATATATATATAAGTCCCAACTAGTTCAGTCTATTATTCCCCGCGATCCGAGTAGTTGACTGCAATTTACATCAGTGGTCTTAAAACTATGGGCCGCAGAAAAGACCAGGTGTGCAACTACAAGTTTCTACTAGGGCTGTACCGAATAGGGATTTTTCACTATTCGGCCGAATACTAATAGCGGGACCAGCATCATCAGGTGCCTCGCCGACTGGCGTAGGTCTTGCCACAATCTGCGATTTCCTGCAGCATGTATTAGTAGGAATATGGTAGGTAGTTTTTCTCTTTTAGGATTTCCCCCCATTTTTTTGGTAAGCTGGGGGTGTAAAAAAAATTTTTTTAGAAATACTGATTTACATAGATTATGAATTTCTTTGTTGCTTCTCACTCTCCATTCTCCTCTCAAAAAGATTAGGCAGATAGATTGGCTGGTTCTGGTCTACGTGGTGGTAAATTCATGCATGAAAAGCTGGATGTTGTAAGGGTGCTTTGGGAGCAGGTAAACAGTGCGGAAGCACACAGAGATCGTTACGGTCTGAAGAACAGGGTGCAGCAAATAGTGACTAGAGGATCTAGCCAACGCTTCACGCTCAGGGAAAGTGCGAGACAGGCGGACAATCAGATTAATACTGGCAGCATTAGAATCGGAACTTGCGCCTGCTGCTAAAGACAGGGAGAGGGCGTTAGTAAATTTTTCCCGTTTGCTATATTTCGGTTCTTTACTCAAAACGCAAAATTCATAATTCACTATGTATAATTATGATGCAAGTAAACCCCCTTCATTTTCTCTGATATTTCCCAATGAGCATGTTCTCATTTTTGCAATTAAACTCTTTCATTTTCTCTGATATTTCCCAATGAGCATGTTCTCATTTTTGCAATTAAACTCCTTTATTTTCTCTGATATTTGGCTATGAGCATGTTCTCATCCTTGCAAGCAAACTCCCTTCATTTTCTCTGATATTTGGCAATGAGCATGTTCTCATCTTTGCAAGTAAACTCCCTTCATTTTCTCTGATATTTGGCAATGAGCATGTTCTCATCCTTGCAAGTAAGCTCCCTTCATTTTCTCTGATATTTGGCAATGAGCATGTTCTCATTTTTGCAATTAAACTCGCTTCATTTTCTCTGATATTTCCCAGTGAGCATGTTCTCATCCTTGGAAGTAAACTCTTTTCATTCTTTCTGATATTTGGCAATGAGCATGTTCTTATCCTTGCAAGTAAACTCTTTTCATTCTTTCTGATATTTGGCAATGAGCATGTTCTCATCCTTGCAAGTAAACGCCCTTTATTTTCTCCGATATTTGGCAATGAGCATGTTCTCATTTTTGCAATTAAACTCCCTTCATTTTCTCTGATATTTGGCAATGAGCATGTTCTCATTTTTGCAATTAAACTCGCTTCATTTTCTCTGATATTTCCCAGTGAGCATGTTCTCATCCTTGGAAGTAAACTCTTTTCATTCTTTCTGATATTTGGCAATGAGCATGTTCTTATCCTTGCAAGTAAACTCTTTTCATTCTTTCTGATATTTGGCAATGAGCATGTTCTCATCCTTGCAAGTAAACGCCCTTTATTTTCTCCGATATTTGGCAATGAGCATGTTCTCATTTTTGCAATTAAACTCCCTTCATTTTCTCTGATATTTGGCAATGAGCATTTTCTCATTTTTGCAATTAAACTCCTTCATTTTCTCTGATATTTGGCAATGAGCATGTTCTCATTTTTGCAATTAAACTCCCTTCATTTTCTCTTATATTTCCCAGTGAGCATGTTCTCATTTTTGCGATTAAACTCACTTCATTTTCTCTGATATTTGGCAATGAGCATGTTCTCATCCTTGCAAGTAAACTCTTTTCATTTTCTCTGATATTTGGCAATGAGCATGTTCTCATTTTTGCAATTAAACTCCCTTCATTTTCTTTGATATTTGGCAATGAGCATATTCTCATCATTGCAAGTAAACTCTCTTCATTTCCCTCCACTGATCATGTTGTCATCATTACTCGTCCACACAGATGATTTACTCTATCAGTACAAGGACAAGTTAACAGACTACGAGTTGACGGAT
Source organism: Candidula unifasciata (assembly GCA_905116865.2). Lineage (NCBI taxonomy): Eukaryota > Metazoa > Mollusca > Gastropoda > Stylommatophora > Geomitridae > Candidula > Candidula unifasciata. The sequence goes on along the minus strand of CAJHNH020002257.1, from coordinate 26,750 downwards.
AACAATGACTACACTTGCTTGAAAGAAAACAGCTCAATCACAGAAATTCGTGTGGGCCTCACCATTTACATCCGTTTCTTCTTCATACGGTTGATCATGAGTGACAACGGTAAGTCGTCTTCGTCAGCCTGAAACCACTGTCTATCTTTGGGTCACCAGTTGCTGTTGACTATCTGATGAGCTCACTCCACCTTTGACGGCGAGATTCATTGGACTTTGTGGTTGCATGCCTAAGGTCTGTGCAGTCAGTCAAGTGCCGTATCCATGCCTTTTCTGGGCTGCCTCTTCCCCTGTGTGGCCGAGCGGCTAGACGCTCGCCGCGGATCGGAAGGTCGTGGGTTCGCTCCATGGCAGAGCCATTGGGAGCCACTGGTTGGGAGCTTAGCGGTCTCGAGGTTAGGCATCCGGCTCGAGTGCTGGAGGTCCCGGTCTCAAACCCCGTTGAAGGCATGGATTTTTTCACGTGGACTTCTAATAATTTCCCCTGGTCTCTGGGTATTAGGACCATACGTCTGTGTGTATTGTTTCGCACGTAAAAGAAAATCCATAGTCAGCTGGAAATCGAAAAGAGTAGCCTAATGGCGCTGCCCGGGCAAAATTTGGATTTAAATATCTACGCAAAGTATTTCAGGATCCTCGCCGGTGCAGCGAAGTTCGTACATTGCGCTGAGATTCTTCAGACTCAGGCTTGAGTTCGAAGTAGAACGGAGCACTTATGGGTTACATCTGTATGCCATGATGTTGTTCCGTTGAACAAACATAAACATTGCACTGGTTGCATCTTTTTTTCGAGTTCAACTAAGGCCTGTGTAAGATGTCTGACTGACTGACTTTCTACCCCACCAGGACATCACACAAGCGATAAACACCCTATGACACAATGTGCCACCATGTTGGTGAGGACCACCGTGGAGAGGTTCCAGAAACCGCGTTCAGCCTTTAGGCCATATTTATGGCCAGGTTATATTGCGGGCCCTGGCATGAGCCAGAGTAAGGCTTCAAAACAGAAAAAATTTCATCCTGAAAATTACGAGAAGTTACTATAAATTACGATGGTGTAAGATGTCAGTAACGAGAGCGTATAAAGGGAAAGTAGAAACCCCAAGAGGTAGGGGACGACCAAGAAGAATGTGGATTGAAGGAGTCACTGACTCATCAATATCACAGCATACCTGGCAACTGAGCGTGCCTTAGCTCGGATACCTACCATCCGTCAACCAGCGACGCCCAGCGGTACAAAGCAGAACATGAACGACAAAAAGACAGTAGCATACAACTGATAGGGAGTCGCCGTGGCGTAGCCGCTAGACACCTCGCGTGCAAATCGGAAAGTCGCGGGTTGTCTCCCTGGCGCAGCCGGACTTTTTTCAAAAATGACCTTGACACCCAGGTTGACCCAGCCTTGAGTGGGTACCGGGTGTAGTCCCTGTAAGTAACAGCGGCAGACGTAATGCTGACCTCATCACCCATCTTGTGCTGATTGGTCTATAAAAATATAGGTCTAGCCCTACATACCCTGTATGACTAAAGGTGTGGAAAAGGGACCTTTACTTTTGTACTATATTCTACTGTGAAATACAACGGAATATGGGTTAGTTGCGAATCTTTTACAGGACGTTGTAAAACCAACCCCAACAGCCCCTGCTGTTGTGTGTTTTTTCAAGGCAATTTACGTCCAGTAGTTTGCCTGGACGGTCGGCTTTTTTTTTATACCACTGTCGAAACCAACGCAAAGCGCATGGCCCGCAGCTGGGATCGAACCCGGCACCCCGGCATTGCGAAGCGTTACAGCGGAATATGCAAGGCAATAAATTGTAGTCTATTATTTGTGTCTTCTTTGCTCACATTCACGATGAGGAAACATTACTTTGACAGCTAGGAATGTTAAAGCACTACAAAGAGCTAGATTATATTTAACCAATGGTAAAGTTAGTTACCGGCGTGATGCTGACCACATCACCCATCTTGTGCCCTATATGCCCTATACGCCTAAAGTTAGTTACGTATCCTTTACAGGACATTGCAGAACCAACCCCAGCATTTCTTGGCTGTTGTGGTTTTACTAGGCAAGTTTACGTCCAGTAGTTTGCCATTGCTTCTGAACAGTGAACTTCTCGATACCACTGTAGAAACTATCGCAAGGCGCAAGGCTGGCAGTTGGGTTTGAACCCGGCTCACCGGTATTACAAAGCGTTTTATCAATGGGATAACATTTTTAATAAGAATAGTGAACGAATTGCAAAAATGTATACACATTTTAACCTCTTCTTCTTCGCATTTACCGGCGGTAAACTCTGGCGGAAAATACTGGTTTTTCGTCCACTTTTGAACTTTAGTCTTGTTTCGAAACCTCAGTATTGCGTGCACATTTGGTTTATTTTTTTTTTTTTAAAGATTTGCCTTATCTGTGTTCAGATTGTTGGTTCCTTGTCTCTCAGGCAGATGCACTCTGACTTCGAAGAAAGCCTCAAGTTTGTCGACTATTACGACATGCTTGTTGGCGAGGCAGTGAGGGTTTTCTCAGAGACAAAGAGACCTTCTGTATATTGCTGGGGGCCGCTCTCTAGCGTAGTTGGCTAAATGGTGCGTGGTGACCGGGTGATGAACTCCATGTGGTCCGGGTTCACTCCCGGGGGTAGGCAGAAAAGCCACATTTCTCCCAGATCTACGGTATTTACAATGGAATCAAGACCGAAAGGTTGCGATATCCATAATACCGAACCTAAGGGTTAACAACTAGTGGCTTCTGGATACTAAGACAAACAAACTCTATAGAACGCCCCATCAGTTTCCAATCATTCTCATCATGTAGCAGGTCCTTTGCAGAATGTCGCTTCCATGAAGATATGCCTGCAAGAAATCCCGTCTTTAGTCAGTTCTCCCGCTTTGTGCTCTTTCATATTCAAAGAGTAAGAGGGCGATATACTCATTCAAATCAGAATATATTTTCAACTTTTGATCTGACAGTGCGAAGCTATTAGGGGCGGGATTTCGAAGTCTTGCATCAAAGTGACAAAATCTACCATACGGAATTGGTAAATATAAATTTTCTCTCACCACGGACCGCCCATATACACACTAGCTCACTTCCATTTGATCGCACTCTTAGCCTAGCTCACTTCTGATTGGTCGCACTCTTAGCCTAGCTCACTTCTGATTGGTCGCACTCTTAGCCTAGCTCACTTCCAATTGATCGCACTCTTAGCCTAGCTCACTTCTGATTGGTCGACTTTGAGCCACCCGACCGTGGCACAAGATGACGGGTGTGTTCCCCCAATGCCGTTGACATCGCGTCTTCTATGTCTCATCATTTCAGCGCCTTTACCACTATAAAGACATCGACAAACTGGGTCTAACACACAACCCCCTTAGATAGTGATGAAAACTTTGTCACAGTCATTCTCTTTCTCGGAATAAAAAAGTAAATGCAAGACATCCCAGAAAGCAAACAAGACAGCGGCACACCCATAACGTCCAGCAGGCTAGACCAGTCCAAGAAAGTTATCAACGGAACGTGACCTACTTTCTGTGGGGAGACTAACGTTTTTTGACCTGGGACTGTTAGTTTAATATAGCATATTTAAGTGGCTTTGACTTCTTGCACGTTTACCCTGAGATAGCTGGAGATCAAGGGACAAAGTTGGATCTTGCCTTCAACGACAGCAGAGTGCCATGCGTGAAAGGCAGACGATATATCCTGAACATGAGGATCATTGACTTCGAATGCGACCTACAGGAACCCATCAACGTCATTATAGTGAGGGGGGCAGGAGCCACCCACCTCTGCGATATCTACATTTCTGGGGGTAGGCTGTTAGTTTCTTTTTTTTTTTCACTTTATTGTCTTTTTCTTCTTCGGCTTCAGCAAATCACCTGCCTCCACTCATCATTCTGGTTGGCCTTCTCCTTCCATTTAGTAACCCAAAGTGTGTTTAGGTCTGTCTGAAAATTAATTCTCCGTCGTCTTTTGCGTCTTCACACTCCACTCAGTGCAAACTCCACTCGGTGTGCAGACTCTACTTAGTGCAGACTCCACTCAGTGTGCAAACTCTTTTCAGTGCAGACTCCACACTCAGTGTGCAGACTCCACTCAGTGTGCACTCCACTCAGTGTGCAGACTCCACTCAGTGTGCAGACTCCACTCAGTGTGCAGACCGCCACTCGTTGCATACTCCACTCAGAGTTGCAGACTCTACTCAGGGTGCAACCTTCCCTCAGTGTGCAACTCTACTTATTGCAGACTCCACTCTTGCAAACTCTTTTTGTTCAGAGTGCAGACTCCCCATGTTGCAAGACTCGCACTCAGTGTGCGACAACCCACTCAGTGTTCAACTACACCAGTGCAGGACTCGCACGCTGTGTGCAGACTCTATTCAGTGTGCCGAA
>CAJHNH020002257.1:0-13470 GCA_905116865.2 Candidula unifasciata | reverse complement strand
CTGGGAGCAACATAGCTCAGATTTTAGTTCGGTGTATCTAGTGGAGAGAATGTGTTGAAAGGAAGATCCCTACTCAACAACATAAACATTTAAACCACGCGTCACGTCACATGGGAGTAGGATGAACAGTTGAATCCCGGAATGAATTGACCTAAACAAAAACTATGGCAACGAAAAAGGAGTGTGGGGCAGGATAGGTAAAACACACGCACAGATACAGTTAAACGATTCGACGGAAGTAATTTTAACCTGTTCAGTAACAACTCAGGTCGACCTAGCCTTGAGTGGGTACCAGGTACAGTCCTGGGAAGTAAAGGCGTCCGGCGTGATGTTGACCATATCATCCATCAAATGCCGATTGGTCTATAAAACTTAGGTCTAGCCCTATTTGTCCAATACACCTGAAGGCGTGCAAAATGGTCCGGTAATTTACTCTACTTTCAGTACTAACGAACCCAACTTGCGTTAAACGTGGTTACTTCACATGCTATCCTTTTCTGAACTTTCTGTACTTACCCAAATGTAGTCGTTAACCAACTCTATCCTATGTCTCTCTCCCAAACAATATGGGGGACAGGCACGTTTCCTGTTTTTAGTCTTGGCAAGTTTTTGCATCTGACAATAGTCATGTGTCGCATTTTCCTCCATGTTTAGACTCAAAGAATATAGTTCCGTCGCCCTGCTACTGAGTTAAGTGCATGATGCGATAACGTGAGCTGCGGATTTCATTTGGAATGCTTTTCACTGTATCAAACTTGGTGTGTACTGCCGATTAACAAAATGGCGAGTGACCTGTTGCCAGAGAACTGGTGGTACCTTATGCAGTTAACTTCGCGTGCGACTACTAATCTGTTATAACTGCTGCTTCGATTGATGATGAACTGCATTTATAGTGTCGGACTGCTTGCATTGACACTTCTGGGGGTTGCCTTTAATGCCCGTGTTTGCTGTTGTATTTGCTAAGACTGCAGTCTGTGGCAATTTATTTTTTTTACAGGGGAACTGTGAGGAGCAGTCAGTGTGGTTTTCGTTGGCACAGGAACGGAGCAACCACGGGGTGATCCGTTTGTTATGAAGATGAAACTGCGATTATCTGATTGCATATCCTTTTTGTTACTAACGTGTCTTTTGCTATTCATAGTGTAATTATCTAAACTCAGAGGAAACAGTTACCAAATAACTGCCTAAGAAAAGAAGAGTTAAAGAACACATAAGTGGGACTGGCGGAGCTAGAGAATAAAACAAAAAGAATAATCCTAATATATAGCCGAAAAGGGCAAAGAAACGTATTGCAGGAATAGAACAGAAATATGGAATTATGGGAGTAGGAATAACTGTTGTATCTGTCTAACTGCAGAAGCCCTTTTGTTTCAAACTATTTTAGGACCTTCATGGTGCAGTAGTCAAGCCGTTTTCCTCGCGCTCTGAAGATCTTGGGTTCACTTTACGGAAAGGTTCAGTTCACCTTAGTTTTTACTGAGATCTTTAGGGATCGTCGCTGGAGTTATGGAATTCGTACTTTGTGCAACCTTCTTCGGCTGTCGGCTAGCAGTTTTGCTTAGAGAGGCCTAGCGATATGGGGCACCCGGTGTCATGAAGTTAATGCTCTCAACTGTTACTCTAACATTGGTAATTATTGTGTACCCTAGGTTGCTTTTTGTGTTTGGGTAGGGTTAGGAGAGCTGTGCAGTACAGTATCTATGGCGATGGTTGTTTGGTGGGAAGTCGTGGGAAAGGTTTCTTCACCAGTCTTGTTCCGACAGACACAAGCTCTTTTCTGGGCTCAGACAAAGTGAAAGCTAGTGCGTTAGAACTGAAAGCTCTTCAAAAACGTGTTGGTGGATTCGTCAACCAACTAACAAATAAACTAGCCAGATAATAAACCAACCAACCAGCCAACCAACCAAACTTCCATCCATCGTTCCAGCCAACCAACCATCCATCCATCAACACATCCATACATCCAGCCAACCATCTATCCAGCACCTATCTTTTCAGTCAACCGATCAGACAGCCAACTTCTTCTTCTTCTTCTTCTTCTTCTTCTTCTTCTGCGTTCGACATCAGTTATGCTAAACATTGAGTCCCGTCTGGGTCACAAATAGGATTGTGCGTTTAAGGTCGCCACCGGTCACCCATAGCTTTTCTTGCAATGCGGCTCCCTTGGGCCAGATCCACAGTCCTTGCTGGGAGAGGTTAGGACAGTACTGTAGTATATGCTCAGGGGTCTGTCTTTCTGCTCCACAATCACAGGCAGCAAATTCTTTTATGCCTATCCTGTACAAGTGTGCTCGAAGACCACAGTGTCCAGTCCGAAGTCTAAAAATTGATGTTGAGTTTGTTTATGCTGTCACTCTCTTATCTGTAATCTCCATTCTGCCTTCTCCACTCCCACTTGAAAGACTGCTTTAGCGCTGTTTTGGTTTCCTTGTAACTGTGTAGTGGATGAGGTTGTGGAAGATTACTCCCAGCTTTTGCCAACTCATCTGCTCTCTCATTTCCTTGGACAGCCAACAAAATCATCATCGATTCATTTATCCATCCATCCATCCACCATTTAAACAACCAGTCAAACATGCATGCTTGCATCCATCAATATATTGATCCATCGATCCATCTATTTATCCATCTATCTATCCATCCTTTCAACCAGCAGTAAAATATGTATGCATGCATGAATCCACTCATCCATCCGTCCATCCAGCTAACCAATCAACCAACCATCAATCATTTCACGGTAGCAAGCAACCAAATAACCATATATTCATCAATCGAGCCAACCAATAGACTAACCACTATCGAGAACAGGGATGACTGCAGTCCAGTCGCCATCAACCACCCACTTGGGTTCTTCTTGTGACTACCCTGTTGGAGGCTTGTATTTAAGATACTTCTTCGTGTGTGAATCGTTGATAAAGACTCCGGACGAAACGTTCGATAAGTTTTATTTGGCGCCTTTTCTCCTTTCCTGCTTGATGAGTTTAATAATCATAATGTAGGTAAGGGAATTCATTTCTAAATAAACAAACCATTCAACCACCCACCCATCCACCAACCCTTTTAACTAACTAAAACAACAAGCCACCCATCTAAAGAACAACCCAATCGACCATCCGCATATCCACCCATCCTTACCACACACACACATACACAAAACCAATCCAACCACCAATCCATTCATTCATCCACCCAACTATCCCTTTAACTATCCACCCATTGATACATCCACCCATCCTTTTAATCAATCAGCCATTCATCCATCCATCAAACTATCCATCCAGTCAACCACCTGTCCACTAATCTATTCATCAATTTCCCGTCCATTACAGGAAACAACCAACCATACATTCACTCATCCATCCACTTTAACCAACCAGTCAGCCAGCTAACCATTCATCCATCAGCCTTTCGACCACCGTTAACTTCTTTGGAGAGTTGACTTGGCGTAGCTGCTAGACGCTCGCATGCGGATCGGAAGGTCGTGGGTTCGCTCAGTGGCGGAGCCGGACTTTTTTCCCCTCCAAAAATGACCTTGACTCCCAGGTCGACCCAGCCTTGAGTGGGTACCGGGTGCAGTCCCGGGAAGTAGAGGCGGCCGGCGTGATACTGACCACATCACCTATCTTGTGCTGATTGGTCTATAAAAATATAGGTATAGTCCTAAATACCCTATACGCCTAAAGGTGTGGAGAAGGGTGCTTTATTGTTCTCTTTTTTAACTTCTTTGTCATTCTTCTCAGAAAATACTCTTGGTGCAATGTGTTAATTTATATCGCAGCAATATTGGCCTTTAGTCGGCGCACATATACATCTTTAACTGGGTATCTGTGGCACTGGCTTTTCCTTTAGTCTTCAACAAACACACGTCTACACACTTAGTTCATCTCTTTTTCACACACATACTCACTCGTTAACACACATCCTATCTCCTTTTCACACACAAACACGAGCACACACTTTCTCTTTCACACACACACACACACATTCACAGACACAAGCACACATATACACTCTTTCCGAATAGTATTCTTTAACCCACTCACTCTGCCAGGCACTCCCTTGCCCCGCTACTTATCTCTCCCATGCTTAGTGCCCCCCCCCACCCCCACCCCCCTCATGTATGCACACATAAATAAATACACATGCACACGTTAAAATGTGTGTTAGTCATCACACGTTTGTCAGCATAACAGCTTTTGAGTACCAGCATCCTCCGTAATATAGGCACGATAAAACAATTCATAAATGTGCATACATCAGCACAGATGGGTTATTTAGGAACCAGAACCATCACGCTAGGATCATATACATTATAAACGGCTAGGTCTACATGTCTGCATTCATGTATGCGTTAATAATTTAATTAATTCTTTCGTTCATTGTCCTAAAGTGCTATTACACGTCATATATGCTCAACGGCCTATTTCTCCATTCCGTTATACCATGTGCAATCACTTTCTTCTTCTTCTTCTTCTTCTTCGATCCTTCTGTCAGAAAACTTATATCAAAAGAAGCTATCGTGCAATCCATATCCTCTCGTGTACCATGCAGTTTTGTCTTCATTGTTGTTGGAACAGGCCAGATTGCCTCTATGTTGTCAGCATACAGTTGACAGTGTTGAAGCACATGCTCAGCATTTTCGGGTGCCACGCTGCAGGGACACGTCTCCGTATTTCCTACACCGAAAAATGTGAACATATGTTGACGAAATCTGTTGTGCCCAGTCCTTAGTCTGAATATAATACACTGTCCCTCTCTAGAGAGGCGATGAAGCGAGTCTCGGGGAGAAAATATGGTGTGTGTATCCAGCCACCTTTCTTGGATACTGGATTATATTAATGTTTTCGTCTCTTGGTGGGTTAGATCGCTATTTGGTTGTACCATGTCACTGCCGTTTTTGGCTAATCTGTCCGCTATTTCATTGCCTTCCAAGCCACAGTGACCTGGAGTCCACTGCAGTACAGATTGTTCTACCAAAGAGCCTAAGTAAATCAGCTGTTGCGTCAAGTCTACAAACAGAGTGTCTTTTGGGTTAACAATTGCTTGTAGAACTGACATAGCATCAGTCAGAAAGACCACTCTGCTATATTTGCTGTGCTGTTGTCAATTCAGGAAAGAACATGCCGCCAGAATTGCTTTTGCTTCTGCTCTGTAATTGGAGGAATATGAACCTGTTGGTACAGCCTGGTTGATTTTTACACCATTTGGGCATTCTATGTATATTCCTCCTCCTCCGTCTCTTACTGCTCTCTTGGCTGAACCATCTGTATACACTCGAATCCAACTCTGGTGTGGATAAAGTCTATTTATCTCTCCTTCTGTAGTTGATTTCATATCAGTGCTGCTCATTGATGATTTGGAGGAGATCCCTGTTACAGTAGTTCTGACTGTTGGCAGGCTATCCCTGAGCCAAGGGGGGCAGTCGTTGTAAGGTTTCAGTGGAACATTTGGTATTATGGGAGGGAGTTTAAGGACAGCGAGCCTGGCATTTGCATTCTTAATAAAACAGGTTCTCTTTAGTCTAGCCTTCTGGGGTTTTTGCAGTCGGATGTGCACAGTCCCGCACCTTGTATACATGCATGCTGGGAAACAGAGGGCACCTAAACACATTGCCAAATTGACCACCACTGGCAAATCTAAAAAGCTTTTTGTTTAAAAAACGGTCTCAAGTTAGCTGTTAATTGAACAAAAAAATTTAATACATAAAGTGTGTGAAAAGGAAGAAGAAGAAGAAGAAGAAGAAGAAGAAGAAGAAGAAGAAGAAGAAGAAGAAGAAGAAGAAGAAGAAGAAGAAGAAGAAGAAGAAGAAGAAGAAGAAGGAGAAGAATAAAAAAGAATAAAAAGAAGATGCATTTTGAGATAATCAAGGAATATAATAATAATAATGATAATAATAATAATAATACTAATAATAATAATAAGATTAATAATAAAAGCAGGAGAAGAAAGAGGAGAAAAAGAAGTAAATTACCCAGTTAGTTAGTTAGTTAGTTAGTTAGTTAGTTAGTTGGGTTATCATCATTGCACTCCGGACATGTCCATAGGTGCTCAGATCCTCCCCTCAGTATGAATCCCAACGTCCGATGGCTAATAGTACCAGTTCTATGTTGATTAACAAGTCTTCTGACGTGTCCGGTGTGCGTCTCGTTTTTTGCTGTGCCGATCTTAATTCCCAAGTCTGCCATTCTGGCGAGTGATGTGGATTCACTGCCACCAAAGTCCTCTATCCTTCCCATTTCTCTGAGGGCATTGATAATATCAGCATGATCCATAGGCCGACCGTCGGTAGTGATAGCGGATCCAGCCAACCTGTTAGCTCTTTCATTTCCATCGACGCCTGCGTGTCCCGGAACAAAAATAAAGGTGACTCCTCGCACAGTGGACTTCTGAATTGATTCAAGCCATTGTCTTCGCACTGAACCTGCCTGAACCCTCCGGATCATACTCATTGAATCACTGAGTATACATATGCGGGTGTATTTTTGTGTTTCAAGCCAGGCAAACGCTTGCGTCACTGCCATCACCTCCATCGTCATGCTGCTGGTTGTCATGGAGAAGGCGCCGTTGGCTTCTTTGACTGTTCTGCCCGTTGAGCGTGCTGTAAATGCCCATGCGCTTCTTCTTTGGCGTATAACTGATCCGTCTGTATAGATTAGTGCATCTGCTTCGTCTGAATTTTCACCGATGAGAGCGTTGACCTCTGCATTAACAGCAACAGGATTATCTTCTCTACATCGCCTGTTGAGTGTGACAATACAGGAAAATGTACAAATAAACGCCTGAGGCACAGGTATCCATTCTGCACCAGGTATGATGTCGGTTAGGCTGCATATTTGCCTAATAACATCTTCTGCCCGACCTAGCCACGATTTTCCCCTCTTCAGTCTGTCGCCCTTTTCACTAAAAAGCGCTTGATGCAGTGGGTGTTTCTTATCAGCACATATTTTGAGGTATGCCCGAGCCCTCCACATCCTGATCCTTTGGTTCATTGTTGGAAAGTCAAGTAGATACCTCATTGCTCCACAAGATGTGTCTCTTGTACATCCCAAAATAATACGCATGGCTTCATTTTGCACCTTCTCGAGTCGTTCAATCTGGGTAGCACTGACAGTGAGGATGGCCAGAGCGTATTCAATGGGGGAAAGGACCAGACCATAGAATAGAAGCACCAGCAGTCTTTGCTCGATATTGGAAGCAGCCATAATCCTCATTGCAGATAGACCTTTGCGTGCTTTTGTTATCGCATGGTCAACGTGTTCCCTGAATGACAAGCTGCGATCGAACCTCACCCCGAGAAACGTCATAACGTTGGTTCTGGTCAATACATTATCACGCATTTTCACTTCTGGTAAGTCCGACTTGACAATGTGATTGGTCAAAGAGAACCATGACACTGATGCCTTCGAGGGATTGACATAGGCATTGGAACCATCACACCAGGCGGCAATTCGATCGAGTTCTTTGTGCATTGTGCTGGCGATCTCCTGTCTATCACGCCCTCGTCGATAAATCAAAATGTCATCAGCAAATGACAAAGTCCTTCCCTTTCCATTCAACTGCTGCTCAGTGATCATCACCGTATAAACATTGAATAAGACTGGTGATAGCGGTGATCCCTGTGGCAAGCCTGGACATATCGTTTGCGGTTCTGAGGACCAGCTACCACATCTTAGTACAATCTTTCTCTGGAACAGGACCGCAGCAATCCAGCGGATCAGAATAGGATTGACTTCTAGTTTAAGCAAATTACCCAGACTGTGGCTAACAATTATAACCAGTTTAAACCAGCATTGCTGGCAAATCCCGCGATACGTGACCAAAACGATACGTGAACAAAACGATACTTAATCAAAGCCGTGAACTTAACCTATATTCTGCCATGTGATAACCTACAAGGGATGCTGTCCTAGAAACCTGACACGTTGAGCTAAAATATATTTCGTGTTTGTGTGTGTGTGTTGTATTGTGTATGTCTTTGTGTGCTGACATAACTGATGATTGCATGATGCAATGACACACTCAAGTTTCTATAAAACTGCATAAGCACAAAATATGACTAGGAAGCTCAACGAAAGGAGAGACGCACGCAGATACGAAAGTACTTTCGATCAGTCGTTCTAGTTGAAAACACAAACCCAAACAACAGAAGTAACATAATCTGAACACCCCCCCCTCTCCCCTCCCCCCAAATAAATAAAAAGAAAGAACAACTTAACATTAGGAACTTATTCCACAACACCTCCCCCCCCCCCCCCCCCCAACTTTTTTTTTTTTTTTTTTTTTTTCAATTTTTAAACCCAGTTATTTTAACAGAGGTGATCTCTCGCCGGTGGGATAAGTTAAAAAAGTTAGTTGCGTATCCTTTACAGGTCGTCGCAGAACCAACCCCCAACATTTGCGACTGTTGTGTTTTTTATAGGCACAATTCACATTTAGTAGTTTTCCATTGCCTTATAAACGGTCAGCTCTCGGTACCACTGTCCAAACATAACAAAAGACAAATCGTCCGCAGCCGGGATCGATCCCGGAAACCCGCATTACGAAGCTCGTTAGCAACGCCTAAACCACAAACGCGGACTGTGGGACTAAGTGACAAGTGAAATAAAGAATGTTGAAAACCCGTCCCTGGAAGAAAGGTTACAAATTTGGCACGCAGGCTCGTCATACATTTGGCCCCTCCAAGCACTCACATTTCAGACCACACATGCATGTTATTAGTAATACGTGTTATGTTTATATACAAATATACATATTGAAGTGATGCATACACACTTCATGTTTACACAATAATAAACACTCAAAATATACCCGTACACATGCACTCTTATATGCCAATACATAGACAGACACAAGCACACCCATACATATATAGTATAGGTGGTGTGTCTGTGGGTTCTGGGCACCACTCGAAACACGGGACATAGACAAGTCGCGTAGTTAACCAGATGACATCGGGTGCCTCACCGTATGGAGATTCTTCACTGTCTCTAGAGGAGGGAGACGGACCTAGAATGGGCTTGACCTGAACGCTGTGATGTAAAATCTTTACCCAAATGAGTTATAATGACCAAACTATACCGCCAGGTAGCATGACATATGTCGTGAGGAAAAAGGAAATACATGGTAACAAAATGGAAACATTGTAGAGTATTAGAGTCAGGTGGAGATAAAGAGAAATATGCTGAACGGTTTGGCGTCATGACATCAACAAATATGTGTATTTTCTTCTTCTTCTTCACGTTAACTGACTTTAAACTCCAGTGGAAAGTCTTGGTTGTTCGTCCAGTTCTAGACTCTGGTTTTTATCCAAAACTTAAAGTTTTGCTTCTCACGCAAATGCACTCCGACGTTGTAGCCTAATTAATCGACTCCTACGACATGCTTGTTAAGTGGACAGTAAGACTATTCTTTGGTCTCTAAAATAAAGCTTCGGAGCCCACACTGGGAAAGATATGTACACACTGACTGAAGCACACGTGATAGAAGTAAAGGCGGCCGGCGTGATTTTGATCACAAAACCCATCGAGTACCGATTGGTCTATAAAACATGGGTCCAACCCTGTGCCTAGAACGTCTGAAGGCGTAGAAAAAGGTCGTTACACGTGATAGAAGGTTATGGACAGTCACATTGACTAGCGCCACAAGGTATGGATTATAAGAAATAGTAGCAAGTCTTTAGTAGAAGGTCAGGTCCATCACAGTTCATCACAGCACCAGGGAAAGACTCGACAGCTTACCTCAGTCCCCTGTATGATAATATTATGGCAATATTATACATCCTACCATTCACAGACTAAACATAACCTAAAGTGAAAACACAATTAATTTATAAAGTATACACTTTTGTGTTGAACTATACCTACCGAATCTTTAAAACATAGTCTAGTAGCAAATCAGCAAACACGAGCTACACAGTTAATTCGTGACTAACTCAAGCGTAGCGTCTGGCGTTTATGACTACACGCTACGTGAAATTTAATCATTTCGTGTAATCAGTCAAACAGGATGTGATATTCACAACGGGTAAATACAAATTGTTATATTTTTAACAAGTAAACACGCGTATTATAACAATTACCCGTTCTAGTGTTTCAGTTGACACATTCCAGTGTTTGGAATCTGGAAGCGGGACAACTCAGTCTCTAGAGGTCAATCGCCTACAAAAATGCCTATGCTTATGACAAGTGTATTGGTGTGTTCTATCAATATAGGTTAAAGTTCGCTAGAATACAAACACAGGCAATGTCTAACACACAGTTTAAAAATATTCCTTAAGAGGATGTTTGGTTGATGGGTGCAGAACGGATGCTGATACAAAGAAAATGTAGAGGGGGAAAAAGGGAAGGGAAAAAGGGGAGGGGGGACCCGAACGGGAAGGCAGGAAGGAGAATTAAGAACTTTACACATGTTCTAGGGTGCATTTGAAGGGGCTGAAGCTGTGTTAAAGTGCTTAGTAGCAGCAGTAGTAGTAGTAGTAGTAGTAGTAGTAGTAGTAGTAGTAGTAGTAGTAGTAGTAGTAGTAGTAGTAGTAGTAGTAGTAGTAGTAGTAGTAGTAGTAGTAGTAGTAGTAGTAGTATCAGTAATAATAATAATAAAAATAATAATAATAATGGCTCTACTTTGAACTGCCCCATAAAATGGCTGCCGTAATATGATGCCGTTCGAAAGAGAGCTAAATTGGCCAATTTCTGGCCATAAAATATCAAAAAATATCCGAATTGGGCTCAGTTCTATTAAAAATATATGTGCCGGCTCCGCATAACGAAACAAATGCTCTAACATGGTCTCGGCGATACGTTACTTGCGGACCTGCTTCTGCGAGTGCTCTCACCGCCGACAGTATCCCCCGCGCCGCCCGTGGATGGGGACTAAACTAGATGGCTGGAACTAAACTAGATGGCTAGGACTGACGAGCGGCAGCTACCGCATCTCCTGCAACTTCCTCCAATTACTTTACTCGTAAGTCCCAGGCACCTAGTTTAGCGAGTAGCGGCGCGGGGAATACACTCAGCGATGAGTTTAATCGCATTCGGCGCATGCCGACAAGTCTGACATCTACCGCTGCTAAATCCTCCAATCGGAAGAACATTATTGCTAATCGGCTTTCATCGTCTGTAATGTCTCGAAATTGTCAACGGTCGCTAATATCGTCTGTTAGCATCGTCTGCAGAAACGCTCGAAATTGTCAACGGTCGGTATTTATCGTCTGCTACTACCGTGTGCAAATGTTGATATTGATTGTCAAGTAATCCTAGTTTTGCCGCGATTTGTTCCTTGGCAGAAAGTCCGTATTTTAGATATACGTGAAAACCTTTCGGATATTGTTGGATATTTTATGGCCAGAATGTGCCATCATATTACGGCCGCCATTTTATGGGGAAGTTCAAAGTAGAGCCATAATAATAATAATAATAATAATAATAATAATAATAATAATAATAATAATACAGTGTAGACCGCTTGAGGCGATTTCATCATCATCATTCTTCGTATGCTGTTAGACGTCACATGCAACTCCATCGACTCGACCAGTCATCTCCTTGCGAGATGCAATTTTTCGTTATTTATAGCCCTACTCTGGCTTTTGCCAGGGGTCGTAATATAGCCCCTCCATAAATATGGTCAAATGGCTGAACGCGGTTTCTGGGACCTCTCCACGAGTGATCCTCATCCACATAGCGACACTTTGTTTCTTCGGGTGTTTATCGCTTGTGTGATGTCCTAGTGGGGTAAAAATCTACTACTACTCCTTCGATTTCTGACATGGAGTTTAGCCCAGCGTCTTTAGCATCTCGTGACAATGTTCTTCTTCATGTTTCCTTTGGACGTCCTCTTTTTTTTTCAGTCTGTTTGTTTCTCATTTCAGGGCTTGTTTCGTAATTCTAGGCTTATTTCGTCTCAGAGTGTGCCCAAAATATCTCCACCATCTTTGTTTTATTGCAGTCGATACAGTTTTTATTTTTATGATCTCTTTACTTTTTTGTTGTTGTTGAATTCTCCCTTTTTTATGTGAATGATTTTTCTCAGATATTTATTTTTAAATGCCTCTAACTTTCGTTCAGTATCTTTGGTAGTTCTACAACTTTCGTTCAGTATCTTTGCCAGTTCTCTAACTTTCGTTCAGTATCTTTGGTAGTTCTCTAACTTTCGCTGGCATAGGTTAGAACTGAAACAGCGTTAGAATTGAAGTTTTCACAAACAGTCTTAAGGGGTCACTTCACCAAAAAATATTTTTCTTTTTTACAGAGTTAGAGCAGTTATTTTATAATGGTCATTTGTAGGGATACATGATATTACATTTGTATTCTTAAAGTATAAAAAAAAAAAAATCATAGCTGTTATGGCAATAGCCGCCATCTTGTGAAAAAAACAATATGTACTTAGAATCCTAAAATTAAAAAAAAAAAAAACATACGTATTTGTGACAATACGCTCGGTGACTTCAGAAGGTCTTTCCTTAACCTACTTTTATTCCTTTGTGTTTCGAAGTATACAGAGATAAATGGATTTGGGTACATCCTTAATCTAAGTAGACGACCACATCACACCTTTAATTCTCCTGGACCGTTGGTCATATCAAACACTAAAACTTTTTCCCAGATGTTAAGTGTTAAGGTACAGAGATAAGACTGACCAAGCAGACTTACTGACTGGAGATTTGCACACCATTTGTTGGTGTCAGATAGTTATTCCCCCTGCCAGATCTTCAGGAACAGATAACAAGGGCTAATTGCCATTATCTCCCCCTGAGGTTACCTAACTCGACGGCAGGTCCGACGGTCACTATTGACACAGTGAGCGGAAAGTGTTGGCAGAAGAATTGACAAAGTCGGATTTTATTGTGATGACAGGTGAAGTAGACTGGAGGTGTGACTTGTCTTATTTGCTCTGGTCAGCTTAATTGAACCAGGAGATCCTAGCGTGGGAATTCAAACAATAGTTGTACAGCCCTGACTGACAGCGAATAAACTTACCCACAAGGGAGGAGCTGTGATATCCGTGAATGAGAATGATTTTAGGCGTAATGTAGGAGGAGCTTGATAAAAGTTATAAAGGGGTGAACTATAGGTCTGGTAAATGAGACGCTGTCCAGCACATGCCATCTGTTGGGCTTAACCTAAGCTTGAGACAGAACTTTTGATATTGTGGTTTCATTTTTCCAGTTCCCACATTGGGCAGGGACTAGTAGGCATCCATTATTTGCCGACCGTCGAGTGTAACGACCTGCAGAAAGCAGTGAGGACGACAAACTGGAAAAGATAGGCAGGGTCTCAAGCCGAGAACTGTCCTGACGGTGAATTCTCCTACTAGGAGTTAAGTATATGTACAAACTGTCATCAATCACACTCCATCAACTCTACTAGCCTAAACAAGTTCATTTTATTTTAATTTCGATTTATTCAAATAAATCATGTGTGATGAGTTTCATGATAGTTGAGTAAATTGTGTACTTAGGTTCAAGCGTCTTTG
>CAJHNH020002256.1:112317-117264 GCA_905116865.2 Candidula unifasciata | reverse complement strand
TAGATAGATAGATCGACCATCGTCCCCACGTTGCAAATAAAATATAAACTAAAGACATTGATAAAGGTGTATCAAACGAAGAAGGAAGCAGACATCAAAAACAAAGACAGAAGGAAACCATCTATATACGTTCTGGCATCAAACTGTGTTATGTCTGTTCGTACAGAAATGGCTTAGCCTTTGAACCCGTGAGCAATTATTGAAGGAAATCAAGAACCTTGTGTGTTCTTTTCTTTAGCCAAGTTATGCTAGTACTTCTGAATTACATATTGATTCCAGCGTTCTTATTTTCTCATGCGTTTGAACTTGGGAGTTGTGGTAGTAATAACATTGTTTAAACTTTAATGCCAAATCAGTTTTGTTGTATGGAGCTGAAACACTGAGAACAGTTTACACAGTTTCTAATTTTGTACATATATACATGAACTTTTGAATCTCTAGAAACGAGGGAATAACGATTGTATGATAGAAATAGAAATTTCTAACACTGTCTGGGATCTAAACATTGTTGCAGTGAAAAAACAAGTCCTCTTCTTAACCTTCTCTCACTGTAAACACCGACGGAAAGTTTTGGTTGTTCGTCCAGTTTTGGACTTTGGTCTTGATCCAGAACTTTGTGTTTTGCTTACACATCCATTTTGAAGATATGCTTATTTGAATGAAGACTATTGGTTCTTGATCTACTCCACCTTTGAAGGAAAAACCCCTCATTAATCGCCTCGTACAACATGCTTGTTAGGGGCCAGTTGGTCTATTCTATGTTCTCCAAAATGCAGCCCCTGAACCCACACGGGAAATGAAGAAGTGAGATATGATTAAACTGATAGAAAAAAAAAAAAAAACGATAGCCATATGGTTATAATGGGCTTGCACTGGAACTCGCATTAGAGCAGGAAATAAGAAAGACGAGGGAGGGCAAAGAATGTATGCAAAAGTAAAAGACAACTGGTGTGAACTGGTCAAGGGCCTGTGTTCCTGCTGGAGATAAAGGATGGGATACTAATATAATACCATTCGTAATCCTCAAGCTTCGTGATGCCGGGTTTGTTCCCAGCTGCGGACGATTTCTCTTGCGTTGGTTCCGACAGTGGTTCCGAGAGCTGACCTTACAGTGGGCAATGGCAAACTACTAGTTCTTTGTTGCTGAAGATAAAGGTAGAGCTGCATAGAAACGTCTGATCGCTGTGATATTAGTTCTCATATCAGTTCAGCTTCAGGAAGGCATATCCGGTAAAAGAAAGAAACGCCATGCTCTAAATGGGCACAGCGCAATTATATATTCGTATGAACGCAGAAGAAGAAGAAGATATCAGTTCAACTGAACTCAATGCGCATGTCTGTGATCAAGGTGTCTAGTTCCCCATCGAAGCACTATGATTACAGAGATAAAAACCAGCTTGCATATTAAGTTCCTGCACTGTTTCTATATTTTTAACCACATGAACAGCTATATCAAGGTCAGTAATTTAATCTCTGAAAAGATGGCCCATGAAACAATTGTTCAAAGTCCAATTATTCTCTATGTATATTTTGATAAACAGTGCAAAGATGGGTGTATGAGAAATATCTTGTGCAATAAATCGCTCCCATTTAATATCAGAAAAAGAGTGCTAAAGTGTTACATAGAACCTGTTCTGTTGTATGGCAGTGAATCTTGGAATGTCAGTAAACAAATTAAGAAGAATTTGGAAGCAACAGAGATGTGATTTCTGAGACTAATGTTGCGAATACCAGCAACTCACAACGATTGTTTGAAAGAAGCTTGTGACAGCAGATCTCTATATACAACAATAACAAAAGAGACAAACACTGTTCCTTGGTCACATATTGATAAAAGAGACATAGGAGAACATCGTGACAACTGGAAAGATTAGCGGGAAAAGGGTTATAGGCAGACCAAGAGAGATGATGCTGGATGGGCTGAAGCGATGGCATGGAAGGATATCATCAAGAGAGCTGTTTCAGGCAACCAGGGATCGTGATCTGTGGAGACGCATGAGCGCCTACGCGTAGAGTATCATGGACCAAGAAGGGAGACAAATGCTGTCATTCGTAGCGATTTGAATATTGAGAGAAATTTAGCTGATAAGTTGTAGTTTTTCATAAACGAATACTTCAGCCAAATAAAACAATGCCAAGGTTAAGAGAGACAGTAGTTTGCCATGGCTCTCTTAACAGTCAACACTAATACCACTGGAAAAGCCAAAGAAAATTGTTCTGCTACTTTGTCTCCTGCAGCTGAATTGAGCAAGGCATGTGTGAATTAGGAAACTGTGTTCTTAATCCTTAAACCACAAGAATGACTGGCCAATACTTACTTTATATAATAGTACAGATAAAAGGGAATTTAACCAGCAGCAGCAATAGTAGCAGCAGAAGCAGTAGTAGTAGCAGCAGCAGCAGTAGTAGTAGCAGTAGTAGTAGCAGTAGAAGAAGAAGTTGAAGTGAGAATTGCATGACTATCTACTCAACTTAGGTTGCCTGAACGCATATAGAAAATAAGTCGCTACCGCTGTGATTGAAACATGGATTAGTTCCGCTGGAACTACCGAACACAGCCTAATCTTCTTAAGCATGTTCAAATAGAGGAAGTTTGATTGAAATGTTAATGTCGTCACATGCAGGTCTTTCTGCTTCGATGAAGGGCGTTTAGTTATCGCGAAGCAATTCTTGTTGCTAAAGTGAGAATCGTGAAACTGATTTCTTTGGAAACAGGGCAGTTACATTTTCGTATGAACGCAGAAGAAGAGGAAGATATAGGTTCAGATGAACTCAATACAAATGACTGAAATCACTAGCCTCCAGCTACCCTCCACTTACGGCCCCTGATATTCTCCGAGGGTATTTATTCTTCTGTCCCACGGGTCTCGTCAGTCTACTGGCAAGACATGGATCTGGCTGTTTCCGGATACTGAGCTAAATGTATTTCTTGTATTTGTGTGGCATTGTTTGATTTATGTATGTGCCGACGAAGGCGCCATATCCGCAACGTTCATGTTTTATTTGTGTTTGTTATATTGTGAAGCTTGCTGATATACTTTTTGTTCGGTTTTATATCTTAACTGATTTCTATGTACTGTTCATTTGTTCACAGTATCTTTCTCGGTGATTATTTTTTCTAGAAGCGGTGTTTCTTTTTGGGTATTGTTCATCAACATGTTTGTTAACTGTAAAATTAAGGAAGTAACGAGTCCGTTTGGTGCCTAGTTCTTTGACAGGACAAGAACTATTCAACAAAGCCCTCTCAGACATGTTCCTTCGATATCGGATCTGGCAAAAATGTGCACTTCCATCAGATGGATATAAGCCTGTCCACTTGCCTAGACGACAGGATTACAATAGTTAGTTTGTTAGTCGACAGATTATCCTCATTACACGTCGAACCATTCAGTCCATAAGTGCTAGGAGCCCTCCTCAGCGTGTAGCGGCTAACGGCACCAGTTCTGTGTTGGTTTATTCTTCTTCTTTGACTAACCGCGTAGTGTTCTTATTGGCGACACCCCGTTTAACATGTTGTTATTGCAGTCTGACCATGGTTGCAGATTCACAGTTCTCAGTTGGTTCACGCAAACGTCTTAACTCTCTTAGAGCATTCAGTATACCAGTCTGGTCCATGGCTTGTCCGGCTTTCACAGTAACCTTACCCGCAAGCTTGCTCATTTCCTTCACTCCCACATATCCTGGAACGAAAATGGAACTAATCCTTGCCAGTCGTGAATTATGTAGAGCGACCAACCACTGCCTTCGGACCCAGCCCTTCTCTATCTTCCAGAGCATACACATCGACACTGAGAAAGCATGCACTAGTGAAAGTCTGTGTCTCTAGCCATATTGCTGCATTAGTCACAGCCATTACCTCCATAGTCAGACTACTTGTAGTTACTGCCAAAGCTCCAGAATCTTCCTTCACAACTCTCCCACCAAACAGGATTACAATGCAGGATTTAAGAGTTTTACTGCGTTCCAGAGGATTCACAATCAATTACCATATTTAAAAATATTAAATATCTCTCGAGACTGGATTTTCAAAGTCATAGAGAGGCTCAGTATCTAGGATGCAAAAGGTTTATATTTCCGGTCAGCATGGATGATGGAGAGGTTTATTATTTTAAGACTTTGCCAGGTTTTGCTTCTGACGATTGCTGGTCGTTGCATTTTCCTCCACATGTTGACTGAAAGACTACAATTTCGTCACACAGTTAGTGAGTTGAGTGCATGGCGTGACACCGTGAGCTACATATTTAATTTTGAATGCTTTTCGACTGTGCCCAACAAGGTTTATATTGTGAACTGTAGATTAAGAGATAGGCGATTGGTCGTTGCCACAAAACTTGCGGTACCTTATGTGATTACCGGAGTGTGCAATTACTGATCTGTTGAAACTGCTGCTTCCATAGATGATAAACTGCATTACCAGTGTCAGACTATTTGTGTTGGCACTTCTGATGGCTACCGTATACACGTAATGAGTGTGTATGCTATTGGATTTGTTTAGACTATGGGCATTCTGTATGGTTTTCGTTGGCACAGAAACTAGGAGATGACCCGTTTGCTGTGAACTTGGAAATGTGATTACCCGACTACCCGGTGCAAAAAGGTAGCTTTAACTCTTTAAGTCTCAAGCAATGTAACATTTTCTTGTATTTCTTTTTAAATGTTTTGTTTTTTTGTTTTTTTTGTTTTCAACATTTGACTAGAGCATACTAACACAATTTGGCTTTCATAGTACTTAGCTTCTTTAAAAGGAATTTGCTCATGGTTTCTTTTATTGATTATTTGCTCAAATAGGATTTTCCCGCAATTTCTTTTGGTATTCAATGAGTTAGTACGCACCCAGTCACACAATGTGAAGCTGGTTGCAGTGCCAAAATCGTATTAAATACAATAGCAGTGAAACATTTATAAAACAATTATGTTGAAATACAACTTTTGAGGGCGTTTTATTGT
>CAJHNH020002256.1:75000-98237 GCA_905116865.2 Candidula unifasciata | reverse complement strand
GGTAAAAAATTGCATTCAACTCCATACTATTCATGGAGATACTTAAGTTGTAAACAATGTAGAACGTTACAGATGATACATAAAACATAAAAAGGTGCAAATGTGAAAACTGTCATGACTAAAAACATCTCATTTTGAACACAAACTGTAAATGTTTTTTAATGGTATGACCTATTGTGTGTATACTGCATATATAATCTTCTTCATCTTCACTTTCACTGGCTGAAAACCCCAGGGGAAAGTTCTGGCTGTTTGTCCACTTCTGGACCCTAGTCTGTTGACAGAACCTGATTGTTGCCTGCGCATCCATTTTATAGTTAAGACTCATTTGCATGCAGACTGTTGGTTCTGTAACTCTCAGACAGGTGCACTCTGACATCGAAAGATGCTCCCAATTAATTAACTCGTACGACATCTACACACACAAAAAATGTTGAATTTAGTGCCAGAATTTGTGAAATTCGTGATCAAGATATGGGCAGGTAAAAATATCTCCAACATAAGATTCTATAAACTCTAAATAATGACAAACACATGAAAAAATGGTACAATGTTTGTGGATGTTTGAAAAGTAACTCACATAACATTGTCAATTTACTAAGCATCCTAAGTTAATTACCAAAGAATCATCACCAAAGAATCATCTTACCAGTGATGGCCTAAATTAATTATTGGGATTTGGGGGTGATCAGGCAAAAATATCTCCAACAGAGAATACGAAGGGCTCTAAATAATGACAGATGCATGAACAAATGCTACAATGGTTGTGGATTTTTAAAAAAAATATTAAAATAACGTTAGGTAATTTAATAATTTTTTTTAAGTTAATTATAATGCGGCAAAAACGGTCTCCTAGTGCAAACACATTGGATTTTAAGCGAAAACAGTGATGCCACTAAACCATTTTTTTAAACGTTGCCTATCTTTGTGAAATTTCCCACACTTATATAACAATTAACGCAGAATTCAAAAATACATCACACATTGCGGTAATCTGGCTAATTAAGAAGATATTTACGAAATTACTTACCGTCATTGGATTTGAAGCGAAAACAGTGATGCCACTAAACAATTTGTTTTAAACATGGTCTGTATTGCCAATCTTTGTGAAATTTCCCACACTTATATAAAAATTAACGCAGAATTAAAAAAATACATCACACATTGCGGTAATCTGGCTAATTAAGCAGATATTTACAAAATTACTTAACGTCATTGGATTTGAAGCGAAAGCAGTGATGCCACTAAACAATTTTTTTTAAACATGTGCTGTATTGCCAATCTTTGTAAAATTTCCCACACTTATATAAAAATCAACGCAGAATTCAAAAATACACCACACATTGCGGTAATCTGGGTAATTAAAAAGATATTTACGAAATTACTTACCGTTAAGTCACTGCGTGCTGCCACAAAAAAATCGATTTATTTTGTACGCATCAAAACCATCTCAGGTCAAAGCCTGGCATCTTTCCAATAACTCCTAATAACTTTTCCCATTTTATCTTTCACGTAAAGAGCACAGAAAAATAATTTCTCAATAACACACAATTGGTTTTCAAATTTTCGGGTCGCAATCGCGTCTATAGTTACCGACGAAAATGTATAGCAAAATAAACGAAACAAAACGCTCCATTGCTATACCTACGTGTTAACCTTCCTTCGCTTTATCCAACAAAATGCGTGATAGCTGACAGTAATAATTTTTCTTTGCATTCCTGATGATCACGTAAACAAGCAGACACCATTTATCAATGACAAAGTTTATAGGAAAATAAGCAATAAATAAAACGTAAACTGTAATTCAGCATCTCTTCTTAAACGCTAACAAAGGGCAGTTACAACGTATTGGAAAACAGCAAAACGATGATTTACGGCCCGGTCAACAGCTTTATTACTTACTGCGTGAACTATATATTTTGCTGAAAATCAACCAGGATTAACTGTCCAACCATAAATGAAGGCTTTGGCGACCACAACACGTTTTACTGCCCGAGCGAGAATATCTCAATATGACAGATTTACAAAAATGCACACACACAAAAAAAAAATGTTTGGACCAAATAGGCTCATTTATTTGGAGGTATCGATGCTTTCATGACACTCACCGGAAGATACTTTTCTAAGAAAGAAATATGGCGGCTGTTTGTCTGCTTTATTAGGTAATGTTCGCCATTTTTGCTGAAATGTTGTCTGTCTTGCAATATTTTACCCAGTGGTTATGCAATACTTGTTTTACATCGGTTATCGAAACTCCGGGGAAACGTAAATAACAAAAGGCTCAAATTATGCAGGTGACAACTGCACCATACATAACGCTTGCTGCATTGACACGTATTGTGCATATAGTTTATAGTTACGAGATGGGGCATCGATTCACTATTTGCACAATTCTTACAGGACATCCAACCTCGTTATTCCCTTGTGGGATGCAATTTTTAGATATTTTGAAGCCCCACCCTGGCTTTTGCCGGGGGCCCTAAATATAACCAGGCCTGAAATATATCCTAACGGCTGAACGGGGTTTCCGGGACCTCTCCACGGATAATCCTCATCCGCTTGGTGGCACTTTGTGTCACCGGGTGTTTATCGCGGGGTACAACTTACATACCTACATACTTATAGGATACCAGTGCAACACTGTGGCTTAAAGAGTAGTGAATGTGTTTAACAATTTATGATTCTCGAGTACTAGGGCTGTATTTCTGAGGTGATGTAGTGGCACTCAAATTTGAAACATAACGCTGCAATTTGTTATTCATGGGAGGTAAATGCAGCCCTGATCACCCATCGAGCTTCGATTAATTTGTTTAAATAAAATACGTCTGTTGTGCTATGTCATGTTGCAATGGCACCTTTCCGTCTTTTCATAGGATGATGTTTTGTGTCATGGGACGGCACAGGAAGCATAGGAAGTGAGTGTGATTATCCAAACCCGCCTGCTTATTTCATAGCTCAAAGCATAGGCACATTTATTTGAATGAATGAATGAATGAATCAAGACCGGGCATCACTGCACTTGGGACATTGCCAGACGTGCTTCGTCCCTCCTGCGGTAGCCAACGAAGAATCGGCATGCTGACAGTATCAGTTGCAACCTGGCTAAAAGTCCGCGGATGTTTCTTCCTCTGTGTTGAATATCTTCCAGAGCGTGTATCCATTCCATGTTCAGTGAGTCTTTAAATATACGGATCGTCTGTCTGTTCTATCGCACTGTAAACTAAACCAGTGGTCGGCAAACTTCATAGTCAAAATGGCCAAAAATCTGCAGCAGGACAATTACAAGTTTTTTTTAAGAGCAAAATTTCTGGCCAAGAACGCGTCAAGAAACCATGTTTTCCCGAGTTAAAACAGATTTGTGGTGAACTGGCCGAACCGCACTCAGGTCGCTAAAGAGCCGCATGGCGCTCGCAAGCCGCGATTTGCCGAACACTGCACTAAACCTTGTGTTGCCCTTGCATCACGATCTCCCTCTCGGCCTGTTTTGTTTGCTTGTAACTCCAGTATTTATGGAACACCGCAACCTGCAGAAACTGTTGGATCAGCGTCTAAGAAATAAGGGTTTGAAGTCTACTCGTGTCAGTTTGTGGTGCTGATGAAAAGTGTCCCTTATTAGTTTGTATTGCTACTCACGTCTATCCTCGTCCGTGCGCCACTATCTCTTGAGAAGCCAATTTATTATTTAATTGTTTCTGTCGCGGCGATTTATTACTTCCGCTTTCCGGTCGATTCGCTGAAGTTTAGTGCCTTCGGAATTTATTACAATTGTTCCGTGCTTAAGAGATCACACTTTTCATTTAGCGCAGCTTCAGTTGAGTCATTAATAGTTCTCAGATAGGCCAGGCAGTCAGAACGAGTAGCACTTCAAGTAGGCGCTGGTAGCCCGTTGGATCCGAACGTGCCTGTTCCGATTTCTGGTATTGAGACAGGCTTTGGGGCAGCAGATAGGACGTTTTTAAAGGCAGGCAGAGAGCAAGATGTTAAAATCAGATAATGCATAAATGATGTGGGGACCAGAATAACGAAGCCGCAAGACCAGTGTTTCCTAAATTGGGCGCAGTCTCTCCCTGGGGGCGTTAGGATGGTCCAAGAGGGCCGTAGCTGTCGCGATCAAATTTGGCGGTGGTGGGGGCGGTGAGGGGGGAGGCTAGGACTATCCAGGGGGCGGTAGTAGCCTCAGGGGCAGCTGGAAGGCATTGAATAAAATTTAGGCAGCCTTAGATAGATAGATAGATAGAGAGAGAGAGAGAGAGAGAGAGAGAGAGAGAGAGAGAGAGAGAGAGAGAGAGAGAGAGAGAGAGAGAGAGAGAGAGAGAAGAGAAAAGATCGCATTTTAATACCCCTTCGTACTTGTTCCAAAATAAACAAAGAAATTCTTTTACAGTCAATTAGGCTTATCCTTCGCTTTAAAATAATTTCAGGGTTATTATAAATTTTGTTATACTACTTCCATACCCACACGTTTGACACCGAATGAGTGGGACGAAGGTCATATGCAAATCTCTATAAGTAGTAGTTATTCGAAATATGTACTTACAAATAAGACATTTTTTGTACCATCGATTATGTAAGATTTAAAAAGACAACCTCAGCAAGTTTTTTTTATCTCCCTTTTTAAAGTGTCCAGAAGCCATGAGTTGTTAACCCTTAAGCTCCGTATTACGGATATCGCAACCCTTCGGCCTTGATTCCATGATAGATATAGAAGAAGTCTCTCAGAGCAGAGTAAATGTGCTATATATTGACGTGCTGACATTACTAAATGGTGTCACTAGTAAGTCTACAACAGGCTATGTGCACGAGAGCTGTCAGTAACCAATGTTGGACGACGACTTTACCGTTAAGACGGCCTTTAAAAACACCACAACATCTCCTTCATCATCATCGTGTAGCAACATCTTTGTAGAACGTCGCTCTTATTATGGTCTGCCTGAAAGAAACTCGGCCTTTTGCCGGCTCTTCCGCCTTGTGCACTTTCATATCCGAGTCACATATATCCTGTGCCCATCTACGTGTTGGTCGGCCCCTGCCCCTCCTACCTGGTACCATGCCGTCTGCTTTTATTTTGTCCAGTCCATCACGGCGCTTGAAGTGGTCACAATAATTCGGCTTCCGAGGCAAAATGCCGTTTATTTTCCAATCCTTCTTAATGATGTTCAGAATCTTCTAGAATATCAGCATTTCTGTCTCTTTTGTCCAAAATATTATTAGAATCTTTCTATATTATTTCAGCTCAAAAACCCCTATTCTCTTCCTTAAGAACTGGGAAATGATCCACGACTCACATCCTATATTGCAACAGGAAAGTGACATGCTCTCCAAATTTTCACTTTGATTTACTTGCTGCTGCTTAACCATAGACTTTTAATCCGGTATAATTCAACCCCTTACCGGCTTCAAAATTCAGTAAAGAAAATAAAACATTAAACGTCTAAAACTTCAATTGTCTTCCCCCCCCCCCCCTTTTCCAAATGATGGAATGATGGTGTTATTTTGTGCTTCAGGGAAGCATTCGATTCTCAATCAGTTAAGGCTAAAGAATACAGTTTCTCTTCTCCATACATAGCACACAGACTTGGGCATTATTGTAGAGACCTTGTGTTGTCGTGAAGCTCGATCCTTCCCTCTGCCTACCTTGTTTACTGCAATGGAAAGTTAAAACTGGTACTTTCAGAACGACGCACGCTGTAAAAGCTGTTGGATCTGAAAAACATTGTTTAGTGTGTTGGCGTTTCGGAGCTTCTCTCCTAGCCCAGCTGCTAAGGATCTGGGTCTGGTCTGTAATGCCACACCATTGCAGGGTATTATGGTTATGTGTTTCAGCCTTGGGGCTGATACAACGGAAACCAACTTTAGAAAACTATTCTTGGTTTAAAATATTTGCTTACGACAAATACACTGAGCAGAGAGAGAGAGTTAACACCACCCCCCTCCCTCCCCCACCCTGATTTTTCCCTCTAAATTATAAAACGTGCCTTGCAGTCTCTTGGATTTTGTAAGCAGTATAAAAACATAATTTTTAGTTTGAAAAAAAAAAAAACACACACACAAACACTCACACTTAAAAAGCTTCTAAAACGTCTGCTAAACCCGAACATTTCAAGAGAAAAGAAAAACGATGTGAAGAACAATTGTAAAGTCACCCTACAAGACAAGCTTTGGTACAACATACAATTATTAAAAAACAAAAACGACACAATGGCAGATGAAACTCTGCCATCAGAACTATGGATTAATTGCCCACTTATCCAGTGCAGTACTGGAAGTTCAGTGAATAATCTCCAAAAATGAACAACCTGAGCCAGAGCAAAGAGTTCTTCGTAAACTCAGGAATCAGTATCCGTGTATGGATCTACATTATACGTCCTAACTACAAGATAGAGAAAGACACACTTGATAGCGGCATGTGAAACTTGAACCAGCTTCAGAACAAAGGCAGCAAACCTGCATTCAACTATGCACTCTCAATCAGGATCTTCGCCGGTACTACGGAGTTCGTGCACGGCGCTGAGATTCTTCGGACTCAGGCTTGAGTCAGAAGTAGAACGGAGCACTTATGGGTTACCACCCTTGTGCCTTGATGTTGATCCGGCGTCTAAACCTAATAGTCTAGTTTAACTAAATAAAAAGCTGTTATATTCGATGACTCATTTTCAGATAAATTCAAGGACTCAAAAGCAGCAATCTATAGCATTTTTTGCTCCAGACAGGGCAGCACCATCCTCGAAATATATTTAAAATAGCAGCTGTGGTAGTTTTTGGTATTGTAATATTATTAGTTTTAGTAGAGGTAGCAGCCTGAGAGGTGAGAAATAAACGATCTTTCTCCATGCAAATGGATCAGATTTGTAAAACGGATGTGCACGTAACACTCAGATTCTGGTACAGGACTACAGTCCAGGGAAAGACGAACAGTCAAAGTTTTTCACCGGAGTGTGCAGCCGGTGAATGCGAAGAAGAAAGAAGCAACTCAGTTTTGTTTAGTTCATTCATTCATTCAGTAGCATGTCCCTCGCGGAACCTCGCTGCCATAACAACCCTCCGGAAAACCTTCCTATCATGAGCAAGATGTCCTGCGTCTGATACACCCATCTGGAGATCATCTGCCACATCCTGCACCCATCTTCTCCTTGGCCTTCCTCTTCCTCTCTTCCCAGGCATATACCCCTCCATTATTGTTCTCTCTAGACCTCCATGACGTTTCAAGTGACCAAAATATTTCAATTTTCTTTGTTTTATTGTCTTTACTAGCCAACCCTCTTCAATATTCAGCTCTTGAAGTATGGATGCATTTGTTCTTTTCTTTACCCAAGATATTCTTAGAACCTGTCTGTAAACATTTATATTCAAATGCATTTATGCGCTGTTCCGCTTGTTTAGTAAGTGTCCAGGTCTCACAGGCGTATGTTTGCAATGGGAAAGATGCATGCTCTTAAAAATCTGACCTTTGTAATTCTATCTGTACAATTCCATAATTTATTCAGTTGTTTTAGTCTTTGAAGAGCAATTGATAGTCGCCGTTTAATTTCTTTCATTGTGTCACCATTGTTGGTAACCAGTGACCCAAGATATTCGAAATTTTCCACCACTTCCAATCTTTCCTCATTAACATATATTTCCTTCTCCATGCAAGTTTTGTTTGTATGCATTATCTTTTGTTTTTGCTGTGTTAAGAAATAAGTTATGATTTTCACTATTTCTTTGGAGTGAGGTTAATAAGTTTTCTAAACCATTTTGTGATGTTGATAGTACTACTGTATCATCAGCATAACGAATTTCTGGTATTTCATGACCACCGATGTTTGTAGGGCATCATATTGTTCCTTGTTTATATCATCTCTTTACATTTCTCATTATATTTTCGGCGTACATGTTGAACAAATACGGTGACAGCACACATCCCTGACGGACTCCTTGCTTGATGCCAAACCGTCTGATGTCCTCTCCATCTATTCTGACTGCTGCTTGTTGGTCTTGATAGAGCATTTTAATGAGCTGCACTATATGTGATGGAAAGCCCATATTCCTCATGATTTCCCAAAGCTTCTGATGTTGTACACAGTCAAATGCTTTTGAATAATCCACAAACATAAGAAACAGATTTACATTTAAATTCTCTACACTTCTCTATTATTAACGCATGTTGAATATATGATCTCTTGTTCCTCTTCCCTGTCTAAATCCAGCCTGAGCTACATTAATCTCTTCTTCCATTTTCTTTTGCAGTCTTCTCATTATAATTTTTAGTAGAATTTTTACTTGCATGACTGATCAGGGCAATAGTTCGATAGTTTGTACATAATTTCAGGTCACCCTTTTTTGGTATTGGAATGAAGATAGTTCTCTTCCAGTCTTTTGGCCAAATACCATATTTCCATATCTTTTTACATAATGCATGATAGATTTTTATGCTTTCTTCTCCTCCCGCTTTAATCAATTCAGCTGGTATCTCATCACATCCAGGTGATTTACCATTTTTCAGGCTCCTTATTGCCCATTTAGTAAAGGCAGGAATTTGAACAATCGGTGTCTCATAACAAAGGACACAAACTATGGTTTGTCTAGTAAACGAGATCGATTAACGAGGACTGATTACGTTGTCTTGGCCTCAGCTTCCATTGAACTGCGATAGGTGTATAAAGATTCTGGACTGGAAAAGATTAGTAACTTATTTATTCTATTTCAGTACTTATACAACAATTGTTCATTGTTCATTTTATGATCATCTCCTTTTCACATCGGTCATGAACATACATGCTCCGATGTCTTCTTCTGTGTGTGAGTGTGTGAGTTTCTAAGTGTTTTTGGGCTAACAACTCCCAATCTGTTTTGGTTAATGTAACGAGAGGTTTCCAGCATGGTCTTTGTGTCTAGGTGGTACACCCAGGGTATGCAGTATGTTTAATGAGTATCCTTTTTGTTTTCACGAAGCTTTTAACCTCACTGTGTTTACTCTCTTTTATAGCATTGATGGTGTCTATTCTCTCAAAAGATGACACATTCATGATAATCACACTGTCAGCCAATGTCTGCTCTAATTTCTACAGGAAGAAGATAAAGAAGCAGAAGAATAAGAAAAGGAAGGCGAAGAATGAAAAAGAGGAGAATAACTACTGCTACTGTAGTAGTAGGTGTAGTAGTTGAAGTGGAAATAGCAGCAGCAAAAGTAGTAGCAGCAGCAGTAGTAATAGTAGTAAAAGTATTAGTAGGAGAAGAAGAAGAAGTAGTAGTAGTGGTGGTGGTGGTCGTGGTCGTAACAGTAGTAGTAGTAGTAAGGATAGTAGTAGTAGTAGTAGTTGTTGTTGTTGTAATGGTGGTGGGGTGGTGGTAGTGGTGGTGGTGGTAGTAATAGTAGTAGAAGTAGTAGTTGGAGGAGAAGAAGAAGTAATAGTAGTGATGGTGGTATTGGTGGTCGTAGTAGTAGTAGCAGTTGTTGTTGTTGTAGTAGTAATTAATGGTGATGGTGGTGGTGGTGGTGGTAGCAACAGTAGTAGAAGTAGTAGTAGGAGGAGAAGAAGAAGTAGTGGTAGTGATGGTGGTGGTAGTAGTAGTAGTTGTTGTTGTTGTTGTAATGGTGGTGGTGTCAGTAGTAGTAGAAGTATCTTTAGTAGAAGCAGAAGAAGAAGAAAACAGCAGCATTAACTACAAAAACAACTGTAACGTGAAGAAGAAGCAAATATTTACTGAGCGTGAACGTAAATTGTTTTTCATACGGCATAAAGATGGAATCAAATTAGTGCAAATGAAAAGCTCGTTAGTGTAGTGCTTAACTGTTTAATTATTCATTGGCAAAACTTGTAGACTGATGACAATCATTTACGTCTAAACGTGAGCTCTTTATTAGTTTCTCTTAGCAAAGGAGACAGCAAACTGAGGTTCTCTTGATCCAACAGTAGCTACGGCTGAAGTGATAATGGCCACTTTATCAATCGAGCCCGAGGTGGGGTGGGGGTGTATATAGATACCAGAACAGCACAACATACTAATTACGCTGCATGACCGGGGGTGGGGGGGGTAGCTTTAACTCTTTATTGAATCCATTCTAGTACTTGAACTAACAGAAGGTAAAGAAATTGAAAAGAAGTTAAAGAAATAGAACAAGAAGAGTAAGAAGTGGAATATGAGGAGGAGGAGGAGAAGAAAAGGAGGAGGAGGGAGAAGAAGAAGAAGAAGAAGAAGCAGAAGAAGGAGAAGTGGCAGAAGTAAGTCTAAGATGTCTATCCCACTCCTCTTCTAAGTGTCTTAATATACAGACAGCAGTAATAAGTAACCGTTATTCCTAATGTAAGTTGATATTCCTAACACGGATGTAACCTTACAGACTGAGAACAATACGCACCATTTAGCGCGACTTCTTGCATTGGAAAGGAAATGTAAAAATATATGTGGTATGGGTTCGATGCCGGGGTCGATCCCAGCTGCGGACCATGCGCTTTGCGTTGGTTTCGACAGTGGTATTAAGAAAGACGACCGTCCAGAAAGCAATAGCAAACTACTGGACGTAAATTTGTCTAGAAAAGCCACACAACAGCCCCTCACAACAGCCAGGGGCTGTTGGGGTTGGTTCTGCAACGTCCTGTAAAAGATACGCAACTAACCTAACAGCACTGTAGGGCATACACAAAAGGAGTACTGTGAATGGCTGCGACCTGTCCAATATTATAACTTGAAAAGAAAATGTGTTTTACTCTTTCAGATTTGCGTTCTGTAGGATTCACATCTCAATAATGAAAATATAACAGCTGCAAATCTGGGACACCCAGTTAAGAAGTTGCATATCCTTTCCAGGACGTTGCAGGACCAACCCCAACATTTTTTTCGTAGTTTGCCATTGCTTTCTGAAAGTTTTACTTTCGTTACCGCTGGTAAACACGGAGAAGAAAAAAAATGTTTAGATATCTTAATCATTATCTTATATGCTCTCAATCTTCTGACTCTATGGCTGCAAAACATTGCTTCTGTGGCGCCCACATCATTGTCACCTCTTGACCAATCGGTCGACTGCACATTGTTCACTTTCGTAATCAAGGATTCTTTTCTCCAATGTCATTCACACCTAAATTCTAGCTTTATGAACACCCACAAACTTATTCAAGAAGAAGAAGAAGAAGAAGAGAAAAGAAGAAAAAGAGGAAGAAGAAGAAGAAGGAGGAGAAGAAGAAAGAAGAGAAGAAGAAGAGAAGAAGAAGAAGGAGAAAAAGAGAAAGGAAGAGGAGGAGAAGAAGAAGAAGAAGAAGAAGAAGAAGAAGAAGAAGAAGAAGAAGAAGAAGAAGAAGAAGAGAAGATAAAAAGGAAGGAGGAGAAGAAGAAAGAAGAGAAGAAGAAGAGAAGAAGAAGAAAGAGAAAAAGAGAAAGGAGGAGGAGGAGAAGAAGAAGAAGAAGAAGAAGAAGAAGAAGAAGAAGAAGAAGAAGAAGAAGAAGAAGAAGAAGAAGAAGAAGAAGAAGAAGAAGGGCAAGAAAAAGCAGAAGAAAGAAAAAAGAGGAAGAAAAGCAGATGTGGTTTTTATGAAGAAGAAAAAATAAAACAGAATGAAAAAAAGAGTGATAAACATTATGGGTGCATATAAATAGACACGGTTTAAAGAACACTTGATACACGCACCGACACTCGCGCGCGCGCATATACACACATGCGCGCATACACGCCCGCGAGCAGACATTCACGCACGAACGATGGACACAGTAGGAAAAAATTGGTTAAAAAAAATTTGACAGCATTAAGTTTCACACTCAGCAGGTACTTGCATCCGACAACTTTAACAACATCACGTTCATTCAGCTTGACAGACTTTTACATCTACAGTTGGATACATTTTTATTTTCATTGTATTTTTTTCTTCTTTCATAATTAGAAAAAAATGTACCCATCTACAAAAGTGAAACACAATTCTGCAGCAACGGGCGGGACAGCTAACCCTTGCGGGCTCTGTATGAACTTGACATAATGATGGTATCGACTACTCTCGTGTCTCCTCGGGTAGTTGTGATTTCATGCGGTGTTCTCGATAATCGATTCAGTGGGGTATTGAATATTCTCTGGTTAATTGTTTGTTTAACCAGGATGATCAGGTTTGAGTGTTGATCAAGAATGAACAATAGTGGGAAATGGGAGGCGCCGTGGTGTAGCAGCTACACGCTCAACCTTGAATTTGAAGGTCGGGTGTTCAGGTATTGACGGAAATTGGATTTTTGACTTTGATGTTCATCACATCAGCCACCAAGTGCCGATTTGTCTATAAAATATAGGGCAAGCCCTATATGCCTAGTACGCTTTAAAGCGTGGAAAAGAGTCTTTTACTTTACCTAAAAGTTCGAAATACAAGGGCATCCCCTCACTAGTAATAAATAGGCAATCTACTCAGTACCCTGAATTTTGTTTCAAGAGATTCTTTTTTTCAGCTCTACTGTAACAAACATTGTGTTTTGCGCAGCGGACTCTATTTTAGACACATTATGGTGATTGCGGGCACCTTTCTTCCTAGGAAAAATATCCCTGAAAAATCTATTTACAAGTTTTTTTTAATAGTTAGATTCTATGCACTGGAAATGTGGTCAATAAACAGAGGTGATGAGTATGAGGTAATTGCAGCAGAAAAGTGTGCTTCTGGGGAAACCGCATAGGAAATCACAGGCGGACACCCCCGTGTGGGTTTCGGGGCCCTATTGTGGGGAAAACAAGAATAGACCCACTGCTTCCCCAAAAGCATGTGGTAAGAGTCGACTAACTGGGGAGCTTCCTTTGAAGTCGGAGAGCATCTGCCTGAGAGGCAAGGAACCAGCAGTCTACATTCAATTGAATCAGATCTGTAAAACTGATGCACACGCAACACTCAGGTTCTGGAGCAGCACTGCAGTTCAGAAGTGGATGAACAACCAGAACTTTACGCCAGAATTTACATCTGGTGAACGCGAAGAAGAAGACAGGCGGACAGAGCAGGAAATATGATAGTTCGCCAAGAAACAGATAGTTCGTCAATAGAAAACTGGTTATCTCTGTGTGGGTCGGAGTGCCGCTTCAGACAAAGATGCTCTGAAAACTAGGCGCCTGTGGTTTAGGCGTTGCGAACGCGCTACGTAATGCAGGGGTGCGAGTTCGATTTCAGCTGCGTCTTGCATCGGTTTCGACAGTGCTACCCAGAACTGGCCGTTAATCATCAATGGCAAAATAATGAGCCTACAATTTGCCTAAAAAACCAAAACAGCAAAACAAAACAGAAATAACAAAACAAATAAATAAATAAATAAAAAAAAAAAAAAAAAAAACATTTCAAAAAAAAAAAAAAATTAATTAATCAAATAAAAAATCCTGAGGTTAGTTCTGAAAAATGCTGTAAAAGATACTCAACTACCTGAATCTAAAGATATGTCAGCTCAAACTATACTCCTTGTTCACTGTAAGTGTTTCAAAGGGTCGCAATATGTAATATCGGTTTCAGTGTCTCGAAAAAGATGGAGCGTGAAAAAGTAAACGACGAAAAAGATGTAAAGGAAGATGCAAGAGAGATGGGGAGGAAAGAAAAAGAAAATAGAAAAAAAAGAAAAGAAAATGACGATGATGAAAGAGAACAAGAAGAGGAGAGAGAGAGAAAAAAAATAAAGACAGTGAAAGAGAAGAGGAAAGTAAGAGAGATAGAAGCAGGAAGGGAAACTGAATCTTCAAAAGAGTAACAGAAAAAGGAACATTAAAAGATCAACGATATGTAAAGAAGAAGGGACGAAAGAGGAGGAGAATAAGAAGCAAATAGGAAGGTGGAGAAGGAAGAAAAAGAAAAATGGAAAAGAGGGATGAAAAGAATAAAAGAAGAGACATTAAAAGAAAAAGAATTATGAAGGAAAGAAGACGAGAAGGAGGAGAGGAGGAGGAGGAAGCGGAGGAGGTAGGAGAAGAAGAAGGAGGAGAGGAGGAAAGAAGAAAAAGGAGAAGTAGAATAGAGGAGGAGAAGAAGAGGAAAGAGGAGGAAAGAAGGGGAAGAAGGAAGGAAGAAGAAAGAGGAGAAGAAGGAAGAAGGAGAAGGAAAAGAAGAAAAAGAAGAAGAGGAGGAAGAGATGAGAAGAAGGAGGAAGAGGAAAAGGAGAAGAAGAGGAAGAAGAAGAGGAGAGAGGAATAGGAAAGGAGGAGAGAAGAAGGAAGAGGAGGAGGAAGAAGAAGAAGAGGAGGAGAAAGAAGAAGGAGCTAGAAGAGGAGGAGGAAGAGGAAAGAGGAGGAGGAGAAGAAAAAGAAGGAGGAGAAGGAGAAGAGGAAGAAAGGAGAAGAAGAACAGAGGAGGAGAAGATGAGGAGAGAAGAAGAGAAGAAGAAAGGAGGAGGAGGAGGAAGAAGAAAGAGGAGGAGGAGGAGGAGAGAGTGAGGAAGGAGGAGGAGAAGAAGGAGAAGAGAAGAAGGAGAAGGAGGAAAGAAGAAGGAGGAGGAGGAAGAAGAAGAAGAAGAGGGAGGAAGAGGAGAGGAAGAAGAAGAGAAGAGAGGAAGAAGAAGGAGAAGGAGGAGAAGGAGAAGAAGGATGAGAGAGGAGGAGGAGAAGAGAGGACGAAGAAGAAGAGGAGGAGAAAAGGAGAAGGAGAAGGAGAAGAGGAGGAGGAAGAAGAAGAGGAGGAGGAGGAAGAGATGAGGAAGAGGAGGAAAGAGAAGAAGAAGAAGAAGAAGAAGGAAGAAGAAGAGGAGAAGAAGGTGAAGAAGAAGAAAGAAGAAGAAGGAAGAAGAAGAGGAGGAAGAGAAGAAGGAGAAGAAGAGAGGAGGAAGAAGAAGAAGAAAGGAAGAGGAAGAAGAAGAAGAAGGAGAGAAGGAGGAGGAAGAAAGAGAGAGAGGAGGAAGAAGAAGGGAGAAGAAGAAGGCAGGAAGAGGAAAAAAGAAGGAGAAGAAGAAAGTAGGAGAGAAGAAGAAGGAGGAAGAAGAAGGGAGAGAGAGGAGGAAGAGAAGGAGAAGGAGAGGAGGAAGAAAAGAAGAGGAAGAGACAGGAGGAGGAAGAAGAAGAGGAAGAGAGAGGAGAAGGAGGAGAAAAAGAAGGAGAAGAAGGAGGAGAAGAAGAAGGAGGAGGAGGAGGAGAAAGAGAAGAAGAGAGGAAGGAGGAAAGAAGAAGAGGAAGGAGGAGAAGAAAGGAAAAGAAGAGAGGAGAAGAAAGAAGAAGAGGAGGAGAAGAGAAGAAGAAGAAGAAGAAGAAGAAGAAGGAAGAGAAGGAGGAGAAGGAGAAGAAGAGGAGGAGAAGAAGGAGAAGAAGAGAAGAAGGAAAGAAGAAGGAAGAGGAAGAAGGAGGAGGAGGAAGGAGGAAGAAGAAGAAAAGGAGGGAAGAAGAAGACGAAAGAAGAGAGGAAGAAGAAGGAGAAGGAGAAGAAGGAGAAGAGGAAGAAGAGAGGAGGAAGAAGAAGAAGAAGGAAAAAGGCGGAAGAGAAAGAAGAAGACGGAGAAGAAGAGGAAGAAGGGAGGAAGGAGGAGGATGAAAGAAGGAGGATGGAAGAAGAAGAAGAAGAAGAGGAAGAAGGAGGAGGCGAGGAGGAGAAGAAGAAGAAGAAGGAAGAATGAGAAGAAGAGGAGTAGAAGAAGAAGAAGAGAAGAGAGGAAGAAGAGGAAGAGGAGGAGAAGGAGGAAGAAGAGGAAGAGAAAGAAGAAGAAGAAGAAGAAAGGAGGAGGAGGAGAAGAAGAGAAGAAGAAGAGAGAAGAAGGAGGAGGAGAGGAAGAAGAAGAAGAAGCGAGAAGGAGGAGGAGAAGAGAGGAAGATTGAAGAGGAGGAGGAGGAGGAGGAGGAGAGGAGAAGAGAAGAAGGTGGAGGAGGAGGAAGAAGAGGAAGAAGAAGAAGAAGAAGTCAGAAGGAGGAGAAGAAAAGAAGAAGAGAGGAAGAAGAAGAGGGAGAGGAGGAGGAGGAGGAGGAGAGAGGAGGAGGAGAAAGAAGAAGAGGAGGAAGAGGAAGAAGAAGAAGAAGGAGAAGAAGAAGAAGGAAGAGAAGGAGAAAGAAAGAAGAAGAAGGAAGAAGAAGGAAGAAGGAGAAGGAGGGAGAAGAAGGAGAGGAGGAGAGGAGGAAGAGGAAGAAGAAGAAGAGGAAGAAGAGGAAGAAGGAAGAAGAGGGAAGAAGAGGAAGAGAAGGAGAAGATAGAAGGGAGGAAGAAGAAGAGAAAGGAAGAAGGAGGATGAAGAAGGAAGAAGAAGGAGAAGAAAGTCGAGGAGAAGAAGGAGAAGAGAAGAGAGGAGAAGAAGAAAGAAGAAGAAGAAGAGGAAAAGAAGAGAGAAGGAGGGGAGGAGGAGTGAAGAAGACTGGAAGAGAGAAGAAGAAGAAGAGAAGAAGAAGAAGAGAAGAGAAGAAAGGTAATGAAGGAGTAGAAGAAGAAGGAAGAAGAAGGAGAGAAAGGATGAAGAAGAGAAGAGCATGAGAAGGAGAGAAGGAAAAGAGAAGGAAGAAGAAGAAGAAGAGGAGAAGGAAGAAGAGGAGGAAGGAAGAAGGAGGAAGAGGGAGAAGAAGAAGAGAGAGAAGAAAGAAAGAGAGAAAGAAGAGGAGAAGAAGGAAGGAAGAGGAGGAGGAGAAGAGGAGGAGGAGGAGGAGGAGGAGGAAGGAGGAGGATAGAGAGAAGGAGAAGAAGAAGGAGGAGGAGGAGGAGAAAGAAGAAGAAGAGGAGGAGACGGAGGAGAAGAGAGGAGGAGAAGGAGGAGGAGAAGAGGAGAGAGGAGGAGGAGAGAGGAGGAGGAGGAGGAACGAGGAAGAAGAGGAGGAGGAAAGAAGCGAGGAAGGAGGAGGAGGAGAAGGAGAAGAAGAGAAGAAGAGGAGAGAGAAGGAGGAGGAGGAGGAGAGAGGAGGGAGAAGGAGAAGAAGAGGAGAATGAGAGGAGGAAGAAGAGGAGGAAAAGGAGGAGGAGGGAGGAGGAAGGAGGAGGAAGAGGAAGAAGAAGGAAGTGAGGAGGAGAGGAGGAAGAAAGGAAGGAAGATAAGAAGAAAGAAGGAGGAAGAAGGAGAAGAAGGAGGAGGAAGAGGAGGAGGAGAAGGAGAAGGAGAGGAGGAGAAGGAGAAGGAGGAGGAGAGAGGAGGAGAAGAAGAAAGAGGAGAAGAAGAGGAGGAAGAGGAAGAAGAGGAAAGAAGAGGAGGAGAAGAAGGAGAAGGAAGAAAAGAAGAAGAGGAAGAGGAGAGGCAGGAGGAGGAGGAAGAGGAAGAAGAAGAGGAAGAAGAAGAAGAAGAAGAGAAGGAGAAGGAGAAGAGAAGAAGAATGAGGAGGAAGAAGGAGGAGAAGAAGAAGGAGGAAGAGGAGGAAGAGGAGGAGGAGGAAGAAAGAAGAGAGAGGAGGAGGAGGAGGAAGAGAAGGAGAAGAGGAAGAAGAGGAAAGAGGAGGAGGAGGAGGAAGAGGAGAGGAGGAAGAGGAGAAGAAGAGGAAGAAGAAGGAGAAGAGGAGAAGAAGAAGGAAGAAGAAGAAGAAGAAGAGGAAGAAAGAAGAGGAGGAGGAAGAAGGAGGAGGAGGAGGGAGGAAGAGGAAGAGGAAGAAGATGAAGAGGAAGAAGAGGAGGAGGAGGGAAGGAGGAGGAGAGAGGAGAAGGAGAGGAGGAGGAGAAGGAGAAGAAGGAAGAAGGAGGAGAAGGAGGAGGAGGAAGAGGAGAGGAGGAGGAGGAGGAGGAGAAGGAGGAAGGAGGAGGAGGAGAGAGGAGGAGGAGGAGGAGGAGGAAAGAGGGAGGAGAAGGAGGAGGCGGAGGAGGATGAGGAGGAGGAGGAAGGAATTCGAGAAGAAGAAGAAGAAGAAGAAGAAGAAGAAGAAGAAGAAGAGAAGAAGAAACAAGAAGAAGAAAGAAAGAAACAAGAAGAAGAAAGAGAACAAGAAAGAACAAAGAATAGAACAAGAAGAACAAGAAGAAGAGACAAGAAACAGAAGAAGAAGATAGAAACACGAAGAAGAAGAAGAACAAGAAGAAGAAGAAGAACAAGAAGAAGAGACAGAACAAGAAGAAGAAATAAGAACAATGAAGAAGAAGAAGAAGAAGAAGAAGAAGAACAAGAACAAGAAGAAGAAGAAGAACAAGAAGAAGAAGAAGAAGAAGAAGAACAAGAAGAAGAAGAAGAACAAAGAAGAAGAAGAAGAACAAGAAGAAGAAGAAGAACAAGAAGAAGAAGAAGAACAAGAAGAAGACTACCCGATCAATACTGCGAATCCCCGAAAAAGACTCTTGGTTGTCTGCTTGACTTTGCCAACACTAGCTGTGTTCTTTATACATCTGTCCCATTCAGCAGTAACAAGACTCAGGCTTGCCGTTGAACTTAACAAACAATTAGTCTGTAAGTGTTCTCTTTTTTATTCTTATTATCTCCCTTTTGAGCTTATTCTGTGAAGTAAAACATATTTTTTGTACCATGAAGCATATTACACACATCATCATCATCAGGTGCCTTACCGACTGGCGTTGGCGATCATGCCTCTCCATAATCCCCGATCTCCTGCAGCATGTATCAGTTCGTGTGCCGAAACACCTCCATGCCATGCAACAAGACTGTCAAGAATCTTCTCTCGTTGTCTTCCTCTATCTCTCCTTCCACGTATCTTTCCAGTGGTCACAACATGTTCTATTTTCCCTATTCTCATAACATGGCCGAAAAATGATGACTGTCTCCTTCTGATGTCTGTGATAAGTTGTCTTCGGTCTCCCGTCTTTTTCAAAACCTCTTGATTGTTCTTTTTGGCTGATAACAGACGTACCATTTTTTAAATAGTACAGTAGATAAAGATGGTGATAACGGATAAAGATATTAAAATAACAATACAAAAGGCGAGGGAAGCTTTCATTGCACTCGCAAATCTGTGAAAGTCAAAGGAAATTGAAGCTAACAATACATTTCAAATAGCTCTCTTTCTCTCCCCCCCCTCTCTCTCTCTCTCTCTCTCTCTCTCTCTCTCTCTCTCTCTCTCTTTCTCTCTCTCTCACACTCTGTACCTCACCACTGAACATACGAAGTCGCAGTATTAGCGGTGGTGGAAGTAGTATTTTGTTAGTAGAATAAGTACTAGTAGTAGCAGTTGTAGTAGAAGTAGCAGTATGTAAGTAGTATAAGTACTAGCAGTAGTAGTTGTGGTAGTAGTAAGTTAGTAGTATAAGTACTAGTAGCAGTAGAAGTACTAGTAGTAACAGTAGAAGTACTAGCAGTTGTAGTAGAAGTAGCAGTATGTAAGTAGTATAAGTACTAGCTGTAGTAGTTGTGGTAGAAGTAGTAGTAAATTAGTAGTATAAGTACTAGTAGTAGTAGAAGTACTAGTAGTAACAGTAGAAGTACTAGCAGTAGTAGTAGTAGAAGTAGTAATAATAGTAGTAGTAGCAGTAGTAGTAGCAGCAGCAGCAGCAGTAGTAGTAGTAGTAGTAGTAGTAGTAGTAGTAGTAGTAGTAGTAGTAGTAGTAGTAGTAGTAGTAGACGTACTAGCAGTAGTACAAGCAGAACGTGTAGTAATAATGGAAGCATTAGTAGTGTTTGTTGCATAATGAATGTGAGCCTAGTTCTACATGTCGTAGCAGTTATAGTAGTGTAGTGGTAGTAGTAGTAGATGTAGTAATATTATATTCTAGTATTTTGTTATAGTAATAGTAGTTGTATTGTATTAGTAGTAGTAGTACTAGTAGAGGCAGTAGTAGTAGTAATAGCACTAGAAGCGGCAGTAGTAGTAGTAGCAGCAGCAGCAGTAGCAGAAATAGTAGTGATAGTGGTAATAGTAGTAAAAGTAGTAGTATTAGTAGAAATAGTAGTAGCAGCAGTAGTGTTTTGTTATTAATAATTTTTTTTAGTTTGAAGTATTATTATTACTATTAGCATTATTAGTATCAGCACTAGTATTAGGTGTCGGTGGCTAAGGCGTTGCGAACACGCCTCATAATTCCTAGGTGAAGGGTTCGATCCCAGCTGCGAGTGATGTGGCAGCAGACCATCTTGAGTTGGTTTCAAAAGTGGTGTTGAGTGCCGACCGTGTAGGGCACTAGCAAGCTATTGAGCGTAATATCACCTAGTGAAATCAGACAGACATACAATGCTAGAGTAGCAGCACTAGTAGTAAAAGTAGTAGTAGTAGAAGCAGCAGCAGCAGCAGCAGCAAAAGAAGAACAAGAACAAGAAGCAGCAGCTGCAACAACAGTAGCAGCAGCAGTCAGTAGTATTCAAGTCTTATCCTATTCAAGAATATAGTAAAACAGATAACAAGCAAGTGGTGATGGAAATTCGAAATAACACTACAGTAACATCTCTCTGCCCTCTTATGCTGTTCTCGTGTTATCCAGGGGTATTGCCTGCGACAAGCACCAGTACAAGACAGAAACGAACTAACCGACATTCTCAAGCGGGTTTCCCATGAGGGGCATTCGAGCGTGAGGGGATCGGACACTTTGGGGACACATCTCAAAACATGTTTAGGACAGGGCTCATCCCCCAATAGTTTTAAGGGGGTTGGATCTGAGCCAAACCCAAATCTTAATCTTCTTGTTCCTGTTCTTGCTCTTGTTCTTCTGCTTCTTGTTCTTCTTCTTCTTCTTCTTCTTCTTCCTCTTCCTTTTCTTCTTCTTCTTCTTCTTCTTCTTCTTCTTCTTCTTCTTCTTCTTCTTCTTCTTCTTCTTCTTCTTTTTCTTCTTCTTCTTCTTCTTCTTCTTCTTCTTCTTCTTCTTCTTCTTCTTCTTCTTCTTCTTCTTCTTCTTCTTCTTCTTCTTCTTCTTCTTCTTCTTCTTCTTCTTCTTCTTCTTCTTCTTCTTCTTCTTCTTCTTCTTCTTCTTCTTCTTCTTCCTCTTCCTCTTCTTCTTCTTCTTCTCCTTTTCCTCCTCCTCTTTCTTCTCCCCCGTATTCTTCTTCTTTTTTTCTTGTTCTCTTCTTCTTCTTCTTCTTCTTCTTCTTCTTCTTCTTCTTCTTCTTCTTCTTCTTCTTCTTCTTCTTCTTCTTCTTCTTCTTCTTCTTCTTCTTCTTCTTCTTCTTCTTCTTCTTCTTCTTCTTCTTCTTCTTCTTCTTCTTCTTCTCCTCTTTCTTCTCCCCCGTATTTTTCTTCTTTTTTTCTTGTTCTCTTCTTCTTCTTCTTCTTCTTCTTCTTCTTCTTCTTCTTCTTCTTCTTCTTCTTCTTCTTCTTCTTCTTCTTCTTCTTCTTCTTCTTCTTCTTCTTCTTCTTCTTCTTCTTCTTCTTCTTCTTCTTCTTCTTATCCTCCTCCTTCTTGGGGAGCCGGTTGGTCTGTTCTGGT
The DNA here is from genome assembly GCA_905116865.2 of Candidula unifasciata. Classification (NCBI taxonomy): domain Eukaryota; kingdom Metazoa; phylum Mollusca; class Gastropoda; order Stylommatophora; family Geomitridae; genus Candidula; species Candidula unifasciata. The sequence continues at coordinate 77,085 of CAJHNH020002256.1, read as the reverse complement.
TTTCCCCACAATGGGATTTCAGAAAACCACATGGAGAATTCAGTAAATAAATAATAATGAATAATATCGTTGTTACTGTGTTCTTAAACAAGGCTCACACCCCTTGACCCTCCCAAGCCCCGATACCTAGAAACTTATAATTAGGATTCCCCGTGAGGGTTCCGGCGCCCCATTGTGGGGGTGGGGGGGGGAACAGACCTACGGCCTCCCGAGAAGCATGTCGTAAGAGTAGACTAATTAGTAGCTTCCTTCGAAGTCGGAGTGAATCTGCCTGAGAGGCAAGGAACCAACAGTCTGCACTCAAATGTGTCAGATTTGTCAAACGAATGCACACGCAACACCCAGGTTCTGGAATAGGACTGCAGTTCAGAAGCTGACGAAAAACCAGAACTTTCCACCAGAGTTTACAGCTGGTGAACGCAAAGAAGAAAAAGAAATTTCCCTATGTTTTCTCTGTGGTGTTGCCCCTGCTTTCCCTGTTGATTCGTCTATAACACTTGTGGTGTAAGAAGAAACTCAGCGTCGATTCCCAGTTCTTTAGCGCAGACTTCTGCCAGTAATGACATTAGTGAAAGCTCAGATTGCTGGAAAAGGATCTCGGGAATGATAGAAATGGGAGACAGTTGTGGTCGCCGAGACAGTGTGACTTTGTCTGGTCGACGGGGATTATGTAGATTCTTTTTGACAGTTATTCTTTAGAACTATATAGTTTCAGTCCGAAATATTGTTTGATATGGAAATAATGTGACCAGAGATCACAGTGACATTATTGGGTCAGTACAGTTTATACAGGGAGCCGTTGTGGTTTAGCTGCTAGACGCTCGGCTGCGGATCGGAATGTCGTGGGTTCGGTTCCTGACGAGGGTCGGACATTTTTTATTCCAAAAATGACCTTGGCTGCCAGGTCGACCCAGCCTTGAGTGGGTATCAGGAACAGTCCTGGGAAAGTAAATGCGGCCGGCGTGATGCTGACCACATCACCTACCAAATGCCGCTAGGTCTAGCCCTATGTACCCAATACGCATGAAAGGCGCGGAGAAGGGTCCTTTACTTCAACTTTACTGCAATGCATACAGAGAGTGTGACAGACATGCAGATAGACAGACAGACAGACACACAAAAAAAAAACATTATATTTGCAACAGACAGACAGACAGACAGTTATATAAACACACATTAAAACTGAACTGAATGTAATGATTTCTCTCATTGTATTTCCTTTAAATATGTGAATATTATAAATGTATTATGGTTTAATTTTTAGTAAAAGAAATAATGAAGAATGTGTTTGCAAAATACCATAAATTATATGATAAAATTCTCCAAAAAGCTCTAATGAAAGACAATTGCATTTAGAATATATTAATTGAAAATTGCATTTATGGGAGACACACACAGACTCACACACACACACACATGCACACGCACGCACGCACGCACCACATGTATTTACTGAGTCTGCAGAATCTGAGGGCCTGAGCTGTATCTTCTTCAGCTTATACCTACATGCATCACTATCTGGACCAGTCTGGGAGATGTAGGTAAATTATAAAGTACACATCGACGAGGATTGGAACCCATGATTTCTAGGCAAGCAGATAAGCAGCGGCCGGTCACTGTGCCACAGTGTTTCAATAATAATTTAAGGGATGTAACGATGTGATGATGATATACTCAAATGGTCTTCCTCCTTGTGTCCTGCTGCTTGTATCTTAAAACGGCGTCCGTGGCTTAGGTGTTGCGAGTTCGACTCGTAATTCCAGCGTACCGCGATCGAAACCCACCGCCGGATGCGTGAATTTTTATCATGATATGTATGGGCGAACCAGCCTTAAATTGTTACTAGGATGTATGTCCTGATAAGTAAAGACGGCCGGCATAATGCTAACCACATTACCCACCTAGTGCCGATCGGTCTGTAAAAATATGGGTGCTCTTCTCCTGTGTCTGATGCTGCTAAAAGCGTGAGAAGGGATCTTTTCACTTACTTTAGACCCCTAAGCTTCACAGAGAGGAGTTAGATGTCGTTTCTGTCTTGTACTTGTTGCGCAAAAGACCTTTTTCTACGCCTACCTGCGTGTTGAT
>CAJHNH020002256.1:67500-70000 GCA_905116865.2 Candidula unifasciata | reverse complement strand
TACATATTTCTTACGTTACCAGGTACACCGTTCCAAATATGCTATTTATCGCAGTTATAACCCTGTATTCAATAACACTTGCCAGGCACTCTGCCACAGCCTACAGGCATGATCCAGCCACAGGGTAAGCCAAACTTATTCATTATCTTTTATATAGTCTTTTAAATAATATGTTAACATAAGCAATGACAAACTACTTAAGGTAAATTTACCTAGATAAAATCACAACAGCTAAAAATGCTGGGGGTTGGTTCTGCTACGTCCTATACACGATACGTAACTAACCTTGTATATTATGGTTGCGTTTTAGCGAAATAGAAGTGGGGCCATTTTTAGTTTCATTTGACTATAAAAAAGATGAACATTCATTCTCGATCCGACTGCAGCTTCTATTATGCTCGTAGCATAAAAGACATCGGGATTAGGCAAGTACTCATCAGAGAGTTGCTCTTTGTAGATTATGCTTCAGTTACAGCCCACTCAGAGGAGCAACTCCAGCGTTTACTATCTGCATACGATGACGCCTGCAATGAATATGGACTAAAAATAGGCAAAAAGAAGACACAGATTACAGTGATTGGTGCTAATGATAGACATGCAGTTGTCAGTGATCGTAAAGAGCTGGAGACGGTTGACAGTTTTACATGCCTGGGATGTTCAGCAAATCAATCAATCATTGAGGTACCATCTTCACAGTGAAGGCAGGCCTCAGAGGATCTCCAACAGGCATATCCACTTTTATTATTGCATATATTTCAATGATTTGACATGTTGTATGTCACCTTTCATTATTTCACACATTCAAGTGACTTGACAACCGCATGTCACCTTTCATTATTTCCTATATTCCAATGACTTGACATGCCGCATGTCACCTTTCATCATTTCATATATTCTTGTGACTTGACATGCCGCATGTCACCTTTCATTACTTCCTATATTCCAATGACTTGACGACGACATGTCACCTTTCATCATTTCATATATTCCAATGACTTGGCACACATACAACATATCTGCTTTCGTTATTTCCTATACTCTAACGACTTGACACACATACAACATGTCTGCTTCCGCTATTTATATTCCAGTAACTTGACAGACATACATGTCTGCTTTCATTGTGTCCTATCTTCCGATGACTTGACAGACATACGACATGTCTGCTTTCATTATTCCCTGTATTCCAATGATTTGACAGATATACAAGCCTCCTTCGCTTATTTCCTATACTCTAGTGACTTGACAGAGATACTATCCTACTTTCACTATTTATTATATTCCAATGACTTGACACACATACAACATGTCTGCTTTCATTATTTATATTATTATTTCACTATATTCCAGTGACTTGACAGACATGCAAGCCTCATTTCATTTCTTCCTATATTCCAGTGACTTGATACAACTAATCTTGACTTTAATTTTTTCTTATCTCATCTTATTTTGATCACTTGTTTTAGTGTGGTATCGAAATAAAGTATAAACTGAAAGAAAGCTCATTTTTTTTACTTCGCATATGAAAGTTTCCAGGTACTCTATTTTAAACTTTATCTATCAATTTTTTACTTCCTAAATTCATATCTAGACGTTCCACATTCTAAATTCATATCTAGACGTTCCACTTTCTAAATTCATATCTAGACGTTCCACATTCTAAATTCATATCTAGACGTTCCACATTCTAAATTCATATCTAGACTTTCCACATTCTAAATTCATATCTAGACGTTCCACATTCTAAATTCATATCTAGACGTTCCACATTCTAAATTCATATCTAGACGTTCCACATTCTAAATTCATATCTAGACGTTCCACATTCTAAATTAATATCTAGACGTTCCACATTCTAAATTCATATCTAGACTTTCCACATTCTAAATTCATATCTAGACGTTCCACATTCTAAATTCATATCTAGACGTTCCACATTCTAAATTCATATCTAGACGTTCCACATTCTAAATTCATATCTAGACGTTCCACATTCTAAATTCATATCTAGACGTTCCACATTCTAAATTCATATCTAGACGTTCCACATTCTAAATTCCGGGAATCGTCGTGGCGTAGTAGCTAGACGCTCGCCTGCGGATCGGAAGGTCTTTTTTCAAAAATGACCCTTGCTCCCAGGTCGACCCAGCCTGGAATGGGTCATGGGTGCAGTCCTGGCGTAAAAGCAGTCGGTGTGATGTTGACCACATTACCCATTCTGTGCCGTTGGTGTATAAAATATAGGTCTAGCCCTATATACCCAATACCCCTGAAATGCATGGGAAAAGGTGCTTTTCACATCCTAAATTCCAGTGGGTTATATTATTATTAACCTACTAATTAGAGATGCCCCAACCACCTCTTTAGCGTCAGTCCAAACGTTTACTGGGAGTTTATTAAAACATTCTGCAATTTCCGTTTGTTGGATGAGCGTTGTGTTTTTATTGTTAATGGACTGCAACATTACCCAAGAGTATCGCCTCTGGGCTGTTATTATTAA
>CAJHNH020002256.1:37500-62500 GCA_905116865.2 Candidula unifasciata | reverse complement strand
CGAGGTATTTCCATTTTCGTGGCACTATTCTGTTTGTGGGCCCGATTTCTTCCAGTTCAGATCTTGTAAAATGACGTTACTTGTCTTATTTTGGACCCAAGGTATTCTAAGACCTGTATAGCGAACATCGAATTTTCAACGCCTCGATTCCCTTCTTTACTGACTGAAATGATCCATGAATAAACTCTTTTATGTCCAAGGGGAAAATGGATTGTTTCAAAATTGTTAGTTGTTTTTTTTTTTTTTTCGCTGGTAGTGTCCTATGGTCTGCTAATGCTGTTTACCATTTCTGTTATAGCAAGTCTTTTCTGACTTCTTTTAAAAATTCTCGTTTGCGGTTGGTCATGAGGCTAATATATTTGTGAAATTTGTAATATCTCCACAGACATACAGACCCATGTATGTGTGGGTACGAATGTAGAAGTCTACGTGTACGCTTTTAAATGTGGCTAGATGTTATGTTCTTAAAGAACACTACTCGTCTAATTTTTTTTTTTTAAAGTTGCACATTCTTTTCAGGACGTTGCAGAATCAACTTCACATTTTTTTGAAAAAAAAAGGGGGGTGGGGGTTGTTGTTTATAAATTTAGCTTAAGTTTTACTTTTAGGGGTTTGCTATTGCTTTCTGAAAGGTCGGATCTCGATATTATTGTTGCAATCAATGTAAAGTGGTCCGTTGCCAAATAGCCCGCCCCAATAATGATGTTTTTGTCAAAAATTTGAAACAATGCTTTGTAGTAACCCCTTTAAACCTGTCTCCCATTCTAACATTTTAAGAGTTGCAAGATACAAATAAAAAAAAAATGTATTGGTTGTTACTGTTCGACAGGTTCTGACCTACACAGGACTGCATATTACACCTGCTACGGGTACCCTAATTATAACTTCTGTGGCGGTGAAGGGGGTATCTGCGACCTGCCTGTTGAGTCTGGCCTCCGGATAGATTTTTAAATCTCAGAATGATATTGTAATCCTTTAGGTAGCAGCCTGGAAGGGACAAACTAATCGATTGATCGATCAATTGATCGGTTATTGATTGTATTTTCCTAAGGGGAAAAAAATTACAAAGTATAAGTCCTAGACATATAAAGAAGAAAGCTGATAGATCATTAAACTGTAAGACAAAATATGGGATGCAGTACGAGATGACTAGATGTTTTCTTTGCCGACCGAAGGTTGGCATTCGCTTCATGGTGGTTTTTTTTAATTCATTTGGGTCTCCAAATGGATCTAAACTAAAATGTATACTGGCTCACCGTGTAAAGTTCAAGGGCCCTGTTGTAGGAAAAACAAGAATAGATCCACTGCCTCGCCAAAAAGTGTGTCGTAAGAGTCGACCAATTGGGAGGTTTTCTTCGAAGTCGGAGTGCATCTATCTGAGAGGCAAGGAACCAACAATCTCTGCATACAGATAATTCAGATCTGTAAAATGGATGTGCACGCAACACACTCAGGTTCTGGAACAAAAATTAAGTCCAGAGGTGGGAAAACAATCAGAAGTTTCCGCCGGAGTTTACTGTCGGTGAACGCCAAGAAAAAAGAACCAAGAAATTTGCTGGCAGGTAAACACAAATGGTGTGATGCAGATCACATGACTCGTCCAGTGATGAATGCGTCAGTCAAATATGGCTGTATCCCCGTATACCCAATTTGTAAATAGCTTTGAAAAGTGTCACAAACCTCTGGTATGACCTTGCCGGTCCGTGGCTCGCTAACTAGGCCTATGACAGACAGCCTAACCTACAACACACACTGAACCCGAACGCACACAGAGCACACACGACAATCTTTATTGGAAGTACAGGTAATACATAGACAGTTGACTTCCCGCCGTGTGGCCACCTATTGCCTGGACCCTCTGGCTGGACGGGCTTTACAATCGCCCCGTCCCCAGTACGTGCGACAGGCAATACTCTGGTGTACAAACCACAATCCGGCAGGATACGCTCTCTTCTATCGCCACGCTGACCCAATCAAACTGTCACAGTCTCTGTCTTAGTGCAGGGTCAGAGTGTCCAGGTTAGCCACTCTCTCACAGCACATATACATAAATACTCTACACAAGAACTATCCTATCCTAACACAAAACTGTACATAAACTATCCAGTCACTAACAGAAATATATCCTAACTTTAATACTATAACATAAACTATCCAGTCACTAAACGTCCTCTCTTCCTGACTGACGCACACCGAATGTCCCTTCTTCCTTCTACCTCGTGTCTCTTGACCCCGTTCACCAGCTCAGTCCCAAAAGCAGTCATCGTGTTACTCCAACACAGTTCAGGCTTTCTTGCTTTATCCTGAGCGCTGGTTTCGCCGTGCGATCACAGAACGGACTTGACCAGTGACGGCCCTGACCTCTGTGTCAACCCTGGGCGCACACCTTACTGGTACACTGACTGTACTTAATAGGGTTGTGACAAAAAGGAACCTTCACTTCATGCACATTACATATTTGGCTACATTAAAGTTCACACGGATTTTTAAAATGAGACATTGGTTCTGTTCTTTTCATTCACGCTATATGGGGAAATTCAAGATTTCCTGGGGCAGTTTCCGGAAAAGTCCAATTTTATAGGCGCATTAATGTGTGAAATGAAAACCGACTAACACTCACTGTAACCTGACGCCACCCCCTCACCCCCACGGTCACTCTTCATCTTCCCTCACACATGTATTTATGCTTTCAAAAACACATTTTTGTGCCATTTTTCAATACCCCCTTGCCCCCCCCCCCACCCCCACCTCAGTGCGGACACATGGTTCGGCATCCTCCCTCCTCCTCACTGGTAGGCCTGCAAAGGGAAAGATTCAACAAGTCGTGTGCAAAACAGCAACTTGTGACTTCACCGCCTAATTCAGAAATAAAACAGATGCACGCCACCAAGAAGAAAGGTGGTGGTGGGGGGGGGGGAGTGGCTAAAATATCCCCCCCCCCCCACTTGACTTCTTCGCCACCCAGTAATTGCCTAAAGTTGCTAAGAAGCCCTCTTTAACCATGTATGGGCCCGGCTCTCTAGCGTTGTTGGCTAAACCGGATTGCGCGGTGAGCGGGTGACGAACTCCTTGTGGTCTGGGTTCAATCCCGGGGGTAGGCAGAAAAGCCACATTTTCTCCCAGATTTACGGTATTTACAATGGAATCAAGGCCGAAAGGTGGCGATATCCATAATACCGAGCCTAAGGGTTAACAACTCATGGCTTCTGGATACTAAAACAAACGACCATGTATGGAAATTGTCTCTCTAAACAAGTGTCTTTAAATTTATATTACTTCAATATGTATTATTGGATTTATTTGCCATCGATACATTGTTATTATTAATATGATTATGATGATTATTATTATATAAACATGCCCCCCCCCCCCCCAACAAAAAATGAAAAAAATATGAAGTGTATCAGCAAATGCTTTGGAAGAAAATTATTAGACATGGTTAAAGGGAATTGCGTAGGACCCGTACAAATTACTGGGGGTGGGGGTTGGGGGCCCTCAAGGGACCTCAGCAGCCACATTCCAGCGCCCATAAGAATTTTGTTTACCTAAGACAGGGTCACTGTGACCTTGGGGCTTATGAACTTTCAGCCCCCCCCCCCCCCCCTTTTTCCCTTTCATATTTTTTTAATAGGGAGGTTGTAAGAAAGAGATGTTTCTCTCCCCTACTAACTCGATAACGATGTATGGAAGTTCTACTTTCACGGTTTTTTTTCTTAGGTACATATAATATTATTTGAAATGTATAGTTATATTAATTTACCATTGAGATTACTTTTATTATTATTATTATTATTATTATTATTATTATTATTATTATTATACACCTGAAAAAGGTCTGATTTCTCTTGAGATATCTCCCCCACCCAAAAAATTCTTTGCGTCAGCGTTTTTGACCTAACTGATTCTTCTTCTTATTCTTGTTCTTCTTATTCTTGTTCTTCTTCTTCTTCTTCTTCTTCTTGTTCTTCTTGTTCTTCTTGTTCTTCTTCTTCAACCTTTAACCGCAAAGCAGCTTTGAACATATACGATTTCAACAAAACACTAATTAGAAAACTTTTGCGAAGTGCGTCTTGAGAAGCAGTGTCTGTGCGCCCCCCCCCCCCGCCCCCCCCCCCGCCCGCCCTTTTTTTTTTAAAAAAAGACCCTAATATCCAAACGGGGATAATTGATTGAATGTCAAAAAAAGTTATTTGGATCTGGTGTTTGTGTGTCAAATTTTAATTATTGCGATTCTTCTACTAATAAACTAGTGGTAACTCAGTCTTCGTCAAAGTTGTCAATTTTGGTAGTAAGCGAGCGAATACTGACAACATTTGACTATATCTGTTGCCTAGCATTTTATTTAAAGTGATTCTTCTATTAATTTACTAGTCTCCATCAAACTGTCATCAAAGGTGCAACCATTGGCCGTATGCGAAAACAATATGTTCACTATGAATATTGTCTTGAGCAACCGTTCTCAAACTCTTTGCAAAGCGGGCACCGCTCTCACGCCATTTTTGTGTGTGCAGCACACCTACCCTTAAAGCGGTTTAAATACTTAGGAAAAGAAGAAAACACGGTCCGCATTTAGCATTCAGTTGTCTTTAATGTGACGAGCGAAGAAACTGTTTGAATAAATTTGTAATTACTTCCTTTATGTATATGACAAGTTAAGTTCGTCTCTCCGACAAATCAATTGACCCAGAAAGTATGCTCCTGTATCTATTTTTGTTTTGTTATGTGAGGGTAAGTCAAGAATGCATTACAGCCTAGCACATAGCATTGTCTTCTGAATACACCTGCGTCCAGAACTCTTCTTGGCTTCATTCACGGTATTTCTGTTTTAAACTGCTGTCTTCACTGATCTCTTGCAGATTTGGAAACATTCTTGATTATTGCCGCGGCATCCCTGGCATTCGCTTACAGCCACCCGTTTGAGAATCACTGGCCTGGAGTGTTTTCTACTCTTTGTCCAGTTGTCTTCCTATGAACACCAACAAGTAGATGTTTATAATATTATTTGTCCCGCTGTTGTTTAACTGGGAAAAGATCTGGTAATCAGTGATGTCACATGGCCCTCCTCTTGTTTACCCTAATCTCGGCGAAATTCGACCGCCAACTATCTGTGTTGACTGGGCAAATTTGCCGAGAACTGCTCGCTATCGGTTGTATGCATACCATATAGACGCTACCTCGATTGCCGTAGCTAGGGCTTTCTTGTCCGGAAAAGGCTGTTTTAATACATACTGTGTGGTGTATGGGCGCTGTACTCCACTGAAGACGATGTGTAAAGATGCATAAATGTATATTTATTTTAATAATCGACCACGTGTCGTCACCACACTGAAAGTTGGATCTTCAGCATAATCTGTCTGTCGTTCAAGGTTGATACTTTCTTAGGCTGCTGTTCGTCAATCGCTGTATGCTGTCTTCCTAATTGTATCACTGTCTGCATCTTGCTGTTTCGTCTTCCACTTTTTTCTTGTACTATCATTTGAAAAGAATGTTGCCAGGCTCGCTAGCGCAGTTGGTTAAAACCCTCAGCGCGGCGACCAGGTGACGAACTTCTTCTTGTCTGGGTTCACTCCCTGGGGTAGTTAGAAAAACCATATTTCACCCAGATTTACGGTATCGATCATGGAATCAGTCGGCTCCCTGGCTAGGTCGATGCCAACGCTTCGTCATACGGGGATCCAGGGTTCGATCCCAGCTGCGGGCCATGCACCTTGCGTTGGTTTCGACAGTGGTATCATGAGAGCCGACCGTTTAGTCACATTGGCAAACTGCTGGACGTAAATTTTCCTAGAAAAACCACACAATGGTCAGGGGCTGTTGGGGTTGGTTCTGCAACGTCCTTTCTGTAAAGGATACGCACCTAACCTATCATGGAATCAAGGCCGAAGGGTTGCGATATCCATAGTACCGAGCCAAGGGGTTAACAACCACTGTTTATAGATACTTCAAACAAAAATGTTACGTCTTTTAATGTGGCCGAGATATTTTACTTGTGCAACATAGAATAAATAGACAGGCACTAAAATGAGAAATAAAGGGAATGAGGAAGCGAAGACGTATAAAAGAAACCCTAAAATGAACGTCGTTGAGAGAGGCCAAAGGTACTAATCTGGAATCCATCTATGTTATCAAAGGGGTTGCACGGAATAGAACGGAATGGAGGGTTACACTGCGAGCCCTGTCTGTCACACAATGACAAAACAGGACAATGATGATGATGATGATGGTGTGATTCAGACAAGTCAGTCGGGACTGCAAAAGTTTCAACAAGGTAACCGGTTATCTCCCGGGGCAGTACGCTCCCTCTCGTGAACTGTTTAAAATTTTACGAGTTTATCAATGGCAGAAAATAATGTCTGAAGGCTACAGACCGGGTCGTGTAAAGAAGTAGAGCCAAGCAAAACGTGACTGTAACTTCGTAATGTAAATATAAGCGTTGTAGTTGTGCGAGACTTTAAAACTTCGGTTGAAGTACAAACACAGAAACATTTTGACATGCAATTAACTGTTTAAACTAGTACCAGGGTGTGACTTTTCTTGAAGCTCTAAACAATCCTGGTGAAAAACACAATCGATTTACCCAACTGACTACAGGTGACACCGTCAAAATAATTCATAATATAGCGTTGTTTTTTCTTTACTCTAGCAATAATTTCTAACTTCATCTCAAAGTCCATGCTGTGTGGCGTTGGTAGTCATGTCCACAACCTTCTGTCCCGTGTATTTTCAATCCACTCGGACACAGATGATCTTCCATGCCATGATGTCAAACTTTCCAGCATCTTTCATTCGGTTTCTCCCTGCTTCTTCTCCCCTCCAACTTTCTGACTCTCACATTGTACTCCAGTTGTTTCCCCCTAATCACATCACCAAAGAATGCAGATTGTCTCCTTCTTATGTGGGCGATTAGTTCTCTTCGTGCGTCAGTTTCTTCCAAGACATCCTCATTACTCTTTTTTATCTTCCCAGTGTATTCTCATCATTTGTCTATAAAACCATATCTCCGCATATTTTTTTTTTTTTTTACTAATTTACTAATTGTCTGTAACAGGTTGGAAACTACTGTTTAAGAGCTCAACGATTTTATTTATTCTGGTTTTAAAATAACCAACACGCCACAGGCAGCAAGATGGAGAAAACCCGGCCACCGGGTATAAATAGGAAAAACTCATTCAGTGTTCCCCTATTTGACTTCCGGACCGAACCTGTGGGGAACTAACCTGGCTATTGCGGCTTTGCACATTGGGCCAGTCAGCAGGTATGGCGACCTCAGGGAAAGGCCGTGGTCAGACTGATTTCGCAGGCGCTGGCTGGTACGTTTTATTGATTAAGTGTTGGTAGATTTGATGATTAGCATTTTAGATTCTGGTCGAGCACGTTGTTGTTGTTAATGTCGTTATTTGTGGACCACGCTGATGTTTAAGTCAAGTAAAATAAACAGCTGTTTAATGTGATCATAGTTCATTTGCTTTATTAAATTTAGGATCTTTAGTCAGGGGTTTGTCTAGGTGTGTGTACCCATGTAGTTAGGTAACTCACTATTCAAACATCCATAGTTAGGGTCTCAGTGAAATATTCTAGGATCTCTGCGCAGATGAACCCCTGTCTTTTCTTACTTTCCTGTTTTTGCTGTTTAGCGGGGAACTGCTACTTTTGTTCTAATCACAAATTTGCCCCTTTATTTCTCACTTCCTCTGTTTTTCCTCCTTCTTTCTTCATGCTAGGACATGTCCATGATTCACTTCCGTATATCAAGATATGATTTAAATAGCTATATAAAGCTGTATACATTTCGAAAACAAAACGATTTTATAATACTGCCGTCAAGCATATAGTTTCACTCCCATCCAGCTGATGGTGATGTTTACGGACATAAAGCCATCGCAGCAATATTGAATACGACACTAAAATGTCAACGTTGAGTCGTACCTCTGGGTTGTTATACGTTTCTACTGTAGTCTGTGAATTTGCAGAGTGCCTCCTATATCGAAGAGTTCTCTTGACTAATTACTTGGTGCGTTGGAATGCCTTTTTGGAAGCTAACCAGTGCTATAGCTGCCTCTCAATACTCATATTTGAAGGTTTGAAAACGCCTACTATTCAAAGACTTGAATTCTGGATTGCAAAATCCATGTGTGGTTTTTGGGACCTGATTGTGGGAAAAACAAGAATAGGCCCACTGCCTCCCCAACAAGCATGTCGTAGGAGTCGACTGACTAAGGACTTCCTTCGTTGTCTGAGTACATCTGCCCGAGCGACAAGGACAAATCAACTGCACACAAATAAGCCAGTAAAACGGATATACACGCAAAACTCAGGCCCTGTCACAAAGGCAAAGTCCAACTGGACGAACAGCCAGGACTTTGCACCGGAGCTTACAGTTGGTGAACAAAGAAGAAGAAGGATTGCAAACCGTCAGGTCAAATCCTGCATGTTTAATTTAATATGGAAAGAAGTTATAATTAATTCACTAGTAATAGCCATACTGGAGTCGCCGTGGTGTAGCTTCTAGACTCTTGCCTGCGAATCGCAAGGTTGTGGGTTCAAGTCCCGACCGAACAGGGCTTTTAATAAAATGACCTTAACTCCCGTGTCAACCCAGCCCTGAGTGGGTACCATGTGAAGTCCTGGGAAGTAAAGACGGCGGGCGGGATGCTGACTACATTATGAGTCAAGACCTATATGCCCTATACACATGAAAGCGTGGGAAAGAGTATGTTACTTTACTAACATCGACACTGAGTGCTACTATTCCTTTGTACCCGGCAGTCCTGCACATTTGAGGATGTCTCGCTTCCGTTTTATGTTTCTTCAAGTTATTCCTCGTGTTGGTTTTGTGGCTCCCGTTTGGGGGGATTTTTGTGGGGGGAAGGAAGGAGAGACAACAGACTGTCCATTGACACGTAAAACCGTAGGTGGCGAATAATTAAGCTTTTGTTAAAATTGAATGTGCTGAGCCAAACGACGCAGATATCGCAGTCTAGCTGTTAACTACACACCAGCGTGTTAACAGGTTTTTTTTTTTTAAGTGAACGCGGAAGGTTAAGAAGAAGATGAGATTGATGCTCGGGGATGTCTTATCCGCTGGCTAAAAATGTGATAAACAGTAGTGTTTGAACATTAAATCTGCACTCTAATACACATAAACATATATGTCAAGAATCTCTCTCTCTCTGTCTCTCTCTTTCTGTCTCTTTCTGTCTCTCTCTTTCTCTCTCTTTTTCTCTCTCTCTTTATCTCTCTCTCTTGCTCTCTCTTTCTCTCTCTCTCTCTCTCTCTCTCTCTCTCTCTCTCTCTCTCTCTCTCTGTGACCATAGGCCCCATTTCCATTGGCACAGTTCCGGTTTTTCCGGCCGTTTTCGGCGATAAAAAATTAGTGGCATTTCCCGTGTTCAGTTACAAAAATTAGTGGCATTTCCCGTGTTCAGTTACAAAAATTAGTGGCATTTCCCGTGTTTAGTTACAAAAATTAGTGGCATTTCCCGTGTTTAGTTACAAAAAATAGTGGCATTTCCCGTGTTTAGTTACAAAAATTAGTGGCATTTCCCGTGTTCAGCTGTAACAATTAGTAAGATGTTCCGTTTTTAGGTATAAAAATTAGTGGCGTGTCCCGTGTTCAGGTGAAGATGTTATGGTCACCCTACACCAGATCACTGCTTTAGTCATGCTTGCTGCTGTAATTGTTTGTCTTAGTTTTAATGACATTAAAGTTTTCTTATCGTATTGTGCCGCAGTATAGTATTGGTAACCATGCCTGCCTACAACATTCGGTCTCGTATACCACAAATCATGTCTCGTAATAATATTCTTGTCTAGACCACAGTGTCAAATTGTGTAACAAGCTCTTCCTTTCTCTATCTCTCTTTCTCTCTCTCTCTCATTCTCTTTCTCATTGTATCTCCCTCATTATCTCTCTCATTCTCGCTCTTTTATTATCTGTCTTTCACTCTAGTTTCTCTCATTCTGAATCTCTCTAGTTCCCTCTTATTCGCTCCCTCTCATTTTATCTTTCTCTCTCTCTCTAAATCTTTCTTTTCTCTCTCTCTCTCTCTCATTCCTTCTCTCATAATCTCTTTATCTCCCTCTCTCATTCTTTCTGTCTAATTCTCTCTTTCTGTCCCTCTCGTTCTCTCTTTTATTCTCTTTCTCCCATTCTCTCTCGCATTCTCTTTCTCATTCTCTCCCTATTCTCTCTCTGTCTCTTTCTATGTATTTCTTATCATTTAACTTTCTGTTATGATTACTCAAGCTGTGTTTTGTGTTTCTGCCTCCACAATTTGGCCAAAAATTTTGAATTCTTTGCTCCTTTTGCAATCAGCTCTCTTTGAAAATTAATTTCCGTCATTATATCTTCATTGATATTTTTTTTTATTTGTCCATGATGCTCTTTCCATCAATCATTCATTTATCACAACATATTACCAAACATATTTCCTGCTATTGGACCTTTCTTTGATGTGTGTAATAAACTGCTATTGTGTTTTAAAATCTTTTAAACATGTAGTTAGACTGTTCATTTTGGTTGTCATCAGAATCATCCTTATTTAAAAAAATAAAAGCCACATCCCAAGAGTCAAATATCGTTTTTGCTTGATTACAAATTGCCCTGTATTCGGATACATGTTAGAATTGGTTTTATCTTGCATGAAAAAAAAAAATGTCTTATTTTAAATTAAAGAGATATATTGCACAAGAATTATGTTCACTTTATAAAATGCAGATTTTTACGTTATCTTATTATTTAGGCAGCCCTCGTTGTCAAGCGGCTAGACGTTCGCCTGCGGATCGGATGGTCGTGGGTTTGGGTTCTGGCGGAGTCGGAGTTTTTCATTAATGACCTTGATTCCCAGATCGACCCAGCCTTGGGTGGGTACCAGGTATAGTCCTGGGAAGTAAAGGCGACTGGTGTGATGTTAACGACATCATCCAACGAGTGCCGATTGGTCTTTAAAATATATGCCCTTAAATGCCCAGTATGCCTAAAGGCGTGGAAAGGGGTCCTTTATTTTTTGTATATTATTATGCGCTTTATCCTCAAGATATTCCCGTGTGGGTTCTGGGGTCCTATTGTGGGGAAAAACAAGAATATCCTAACTGGTGGCTTCCTTCGAAGTCGGGGTACCTTTGCATGAGAGCCGAGGAACCAGCGGTTTGCATGAAAATGAGCCAGACAGGCAATACGGTTATGCACACAACATTCAGTTGCTGGAACAGGACTAGAGTCCAGAAGTAGATGAACAATCGGAACTTTCCGCTGGAGCTTACAGCCGGTGAACAGGAAGAAGAAATGAAGAAAAATCATCAAGATACATCACCCGTTTTGCGTTTTCCATGTTTCTAGACTTTGAGCTTCTGTAAATTCTCCACATTAATGAGACCGATTTTAGTCCTACATTTGTACACAATGTTTTTCTCTGACATTACCGCTGCTTTTATGTATGTCACAGCTGTTGTTAACATTTTCGTACACTACTGCCGCATTTTCTGTTATTTATTCTGACTCATTGTTTCATAGAGGATGGCCTCTGTTTTTATTGCACTCATTTACTTTTGTACAGTTTAGTGCAGGGAAAGTTGTGTGGGAAGGGGTGGGGGTGGGGGGGGGCGGTGGATCCGAAAACCTGAGAATTTAAGGATTCGTGACTAGTGCAGTCGCCACAAACTGTGCAGGATTCAATATTCATGCCTGCTACAGACACACACACAAAAAAAAAAACATTTCAGTATTTATGCCTACCACCGACAGAAAACATTGCAATATCTATCCCGGTCATCGACAGAAAACATATTGATATTTATGCCCGCCTCTGACAGAAAACATTTCAATTATTTCTGCCTGCCTCCGACAGAAAAAACATTTCAGTATTTATGCCTGCCACCAACAGAAAAAAATAAATCTCTAATCCAGACACTCTGTGGTATTGTTTAAACACGCAATAATAATAATAATATTTTAATTACTGTTTAAAGTAAAGCACCCTGTTCCTCGCCTTTAGGCGTATTAGGTATATAGGACCAGACCTATATTTTGTAAATCAGTCGATACTCGGTGGGTGATATGGTCAGCATCACACCGGCCGCCTTTACGTCTGTCGGCTTTATATGGTAGCTATTTAGGGCTGGGTTGACCTGGGAGCCAAGGTTTTAAAGTCCTGATACGTGAGGACCTGAAGCCACTACCTTCGGATTCGCAGGCTAGCGTCTAGCCGCTTCACCATTGCGGCTGCCATTATTATTGGGTACTGAATGGTAAAATCAGTATTATTATGTTTTCTAAGAAGCGGGGCTCAGGAGACCTGAACCTTGTTTAATTGCGCAGTAATAATGAGTATTATTATTGATGTTGGCTAAATAGTAAAAAAATGTATATGCATTTTTGAAATCATATAAAATATATAAATAAATGCTTCATTGTACAGATGGTCTGAACATGGGAAAGGTGAGGGGTGTGGTACCTCTGCTGTCTAAAAAACTATTGGGGTTGACCCTTAGCCGTCCCAGAAAATGTTTGCTGTGGGGGTGGGGAGGCTCAAGGTGAGCGGGCTCCCAGATTCTGGCGGCAATGTTCTCCCTGCCATCTCCTGTACGTTTGTGCTGGGGTGCCATTGATATTGAGTGTCCGCTGTCGCGCTGGTCGATCCCTGATTCAACTTCCATACTATCTATTGCTGTCGCTTCCAAGCGTATAGATAGAAAGAGAATATATGTGCCGTTTTTACAATGGCTGCAGTGTAGCGCTGTTGTCTTTGGGAGTATGGCGTTGGGAGGCCCCTGTCTTTTCCACGGTGCGATTCTCGTATTATTGTCCGAACACTAGGTAAACAGTTAAAGCTGTCTACGGTGGGGAACGAACCCTAGTCCTCGAGGATCAGGCAGTTGTTAAACGTATTCACTAACCGCTAAGCTGGTAGCCGAATATTGTCATAAATAAACAGAAGAGGAACCCTTGAGGCCGTAGAAATAATGTATATACAAAAAACAAACAAGCAGTACTTTCACTGGCATGCATACAAAAAAAGCAGAAAGGTAGAAGGACACACTAGACAACATACAAATCGAAAGCTGCAGCTAAACTGCCGGGAATCCAACCGGAGACCTCCAAATGACGTGTGCGCGTATGGAAATAAGTGTACTTAGATAATTGACCAACTAGGCAGCCCTATATGGACGAAGTATCTCAACCCCCACCAGCCTTAAAAGACTATGGCTATGCTCCAGCAAAAAATTATGGCCATCGTTTTGTAAGCATGCATCTTCCTTGAAGCAACATAAGATGTAAGTGGTGGACTGTCTCACAGTCATTACCGAAGAAATTAAGCGCTTTTGAGCTGACATGCGAAAGATTTTAAGAATATCCGGACCCGTTAGAAAAGAAATACAGAGATCCTAAAAGACGTGAACATTAAGGGAGACTCGCTAGTAAACACCATCTTATCTTTGAAACTGGCACATTTTGGCCATATCAAGCGCCATTGCAGATTGGAAAGAACAGTGGCAGAAGGAATAATGACACGAAAAGAGGGCAGGAATCAACAAGCACTAAGATGGGCAAAGAATATAAGTGACTTCTTGGTTAGGAAAGTACATGAGGTAGGAGATCTGGCGAGATACCGAGTTAGTTTTAGGTAAGCTAAGATGCGAGAGAGGGTCTGCAAAGGATCTGTTATATTACGAGGACCCCACGATATTCAGAGCGTGAAGAATGTCAGAACTTCTTCTCTTCTTGGTATGTAATACTCTAAACATCTTTATGTATAATTCAAGTTTTTCTTTTTTGCGTTTTTTATGCTCAGGTTATCAGTAATGTTGCCTCCATTAACCGGCAAGTCAGCAGCAAATCTCTAAGAGTTCCTCAAAGTATGTACTGAATGCCTCTTCTATGACTGACTGGTAGTGGCTTATTCCTAGAATGATTTTGCGGAGTACTCATGGGACGGCCGAGAACACAGTGGGGGAAAAAACGGGACTGTCAGAGCGAAAACGGAAAGTATCGTTAGCCCGGTGTGGTGACGTCACGTCAAGCTGACGTCGTCAGCCCCATGGCCTTTACTTAAGACGGTCAAGCCTCTTCCCTCTGGCTACGTGTTTACTCGCAGGTTTTGCTATTGGCTGCAGTTCTGCAGTATTTGCTCAGACGGGGACCCGCCCCAACTCATCCGGGCACTAAGGCTTGCCTTAGATCTCAGTGCAACACCTGCCCATACGTGCTGAATACTTCAGATGTGACTTTCCCTAAAGGCACTTTTAGCATAAAAGATGAATTCTCCTGCACTAGTAGGAACGTCATCTATGCTATCATCTGCAAACGGTGCAACATCAAGTACATCGGGGAAACCGGCCTTCGCTTAGCCGACAGGTTTCGCCAGCACCTTCATGACATCACTAACCAAACAGCCAGGCCAGTTTCCACTCATTTCAACAGCGCTGACCATCGGGGGACCGCTGACATTCAGGTCACGGCTATCAGATCCTGCTCGTCTGACGATCGACATCGGAAAACTTTGGAAACCGACTTATATATTTGATGGGTAACCTCTCACCACTAGGC
Organism: Candidula unifasciata; assembly: GCA_905116865.2. Classification (NCBI taxonomy): domain Eukaryota; kingdom Metazoa; phylum Mollusca; class Gastropoda; order Stylommatophora; family Geomitridae; genus Candidula; species Candidula unifasciata. The sequence continues at coordinate 47,955 of CAJHNH020002256.1, read as the reverse complement.
CTTAACACACCCAACATAGCTTCGTATAAATTACCAGTGTCCCGGTAACGCACCCTTATCCCCCTCCCCCTCCCCACTACACCCACGCCCATCCCACGTTAGTTTCTGACTGTCATGATATTCCAGTTACATAGATTGAGGGTTATCCCCTAGGTCTTCGACAGATTATGTTGCTGGTTGCTTGACACTACATATATATACTTTGGATACTATTCTCTCTCTCTCTCTCTCTCTCTCTCTCTCTCTCTCTCTCACTCTCTCTCTCACTCTCTCTCTCCCCCCCCCTCTCTCTCTCTCTCTCTCTCTCTCTCTCTCTAGGTATATACCAAGTTTTCTCTGGTCTTCCCTCTCCCTACTTTTCTCCCCTTCCTCTCCCCCTTTCTGTTTTGTTTCTCCCCTACCTCCCCCCCTCTCTCTCGTTCTCTATCTTCTTCTCTTTTCTCTCCCCTATTCATACAACCTTTCATTCATCCATTCATTTTTCCTCGTTACATATGGATGCACTGTCCTAATGTGGAACAACTTCGTGATAGTGTTGGAACGCACTCCTCCTATACAGTGTACATATCTCGTTTTGACTACCGAGAGGGTAAGTATGTGTACACATTATGGGTATGCACTTCTGACTCGACAGATATTGGGTATAACAGTCATCCTTACTGTCTCTGTGTGACATCTGACAATCAGATAGAAGCACTGCATCACTAGACCCTGGTTCACGCGATGTCAGATTACCATACATTCAGACCCATCCATCTATATATCCTTCCATCTACCCATCCATCCTCTCGTCCACCCATATATCATATCATTCATTCATCCCATCCACTCAGCCTATTATTCGATGTGTCCATCCATTCATCGCTCCCCACGTTTCTTTGCACACATACCCGATGTACAATCCATCACTAGTCTCGGCTACCTACTCAGCAGGTATCTCAGGCAACACGATGTTGTTGCGCGTGGGCTCGATTGATACTTTAAAAAACAATCACCCTTACTGTCTTTACTTGCTTGATGTACAGTAAGAGAGAAGCATCACAGTATAAGACCCTTGTTTGGACCTGTTTAAATCCCCCGGCTCTCTAGCGTAGTTGGCTAAACCGGATTGCGCGGTGAGCGGGTGACGAACTCCATGTGGTCCGGGAGTAGGCATAAAAGCCACATTTCTCCTAGCTTTACGGTATTTAAAATGGAATCAAGGCCGAAGGGTTGCGATATCCATAAAACCGGCCCTAAGGATTAACAACTCATGGCTTCTGGATACTAAAACAAAGCAACAACCTATTTTAATATATCAGCATACATATAGGCAGATCCATCCATCCATCTACCATTGCATCTATCTACGAACGTAACCATCGTCCCGCCCATTCATCTACCACACCATTTATCTCACCATCCACTCAATGCTATTTTTCACCGCTTCCTTCCATTCTGGCTGTTACCAGCCTTACACTTGGGCTCTACCAATACTTTGTATCAAAAAAGTCACCCTTACTGTCTCTATTTGATAGCGGACAGTAAGAGAGAAGCACTGTGTGTTACTAGACTCATGTTTTTACCTCATCTCATATTTGATCAATCAATCCATCCATCTACGATACTATTCATCCACTAATACAGTCATCCATCATTCCATCCATTCATCTACCCACCCATCCATCCATCTACCATTCATATCATCCACTATCTATCTATCTATCTATCTATCTATCTATCTATCTATCTATCTATCTATCTATCTATCTATCTATCTATCTATCTATCTATCTATCTATCTATCTATCTATCTATCTATCTATCTATCTATCTATCTATCTATCTATCTATCTATCTATCTATCTATCTATCTATCTATCTATCTATCTATCTATCTATCTATCTATCTATCTATCTATCTATCTATCTATCTATCTATCTATCTATCTATCTATCTATCTATCTATCTATCTATCTATCTATCTATCTATCTATCTATCTATCTATCTATCTATCTATCTATCTATCTATCTATCTATCTATCTATCTATCTATCTATCTATCTATCTATCTATCTATCTATCTATCTATCTATCTATCTATCTAGCTGTCTGTCTGTCGATATTTGTTTGCAAGCACAGGCACCACTTTTATTCCACGCGGATGGACTAAGGTCATCCCCACAACCCAACCCCGGTTACGCCCTATAGGCCAACCCTCCCCTCCCTCCTTAGACAATTAGTGTACGCTGTTGGCGTCCAGCCCGTCCCTTTTTTTGCCCTACCTGCGCGTTGGAGGTATATAGGCTGACCGTCGTTTCATTTGAACGAAGTTTTTTCGCCAGGGACACTAGATGAGTATCGTTAATTTTATACATTAGAGTCCTATGTAGTCACCATAGTTAGAGCCTATTTGTGTATGTGTACTGTGTTGTCCTTTATGTGCTGATGAAGGCTAATCGCCGCAACGTCCTTTGTTTGTTTATTGTGATCGATTTTGTAAAGCTAACATAAACTAATTGTTGTTTCATACCAACTTTTTCTCTTCCCTATAATTTTCTACTCCTTATAAAAACTCAGGTATTTCTAGTGCGATCTTGCAGGGATACTGGACAGATTGTGCGGTATTCCTTTTGTGCATGTGTACGTTAAATCAGCAGTGTCCTGTTCTTAGCCGACAAATTGTGCTGTACTGCCTTCTATTTAGTGTTTTGACTGGGTCAGTTTAAGTTGAAAAGCTCTGAAATTCTTCAACATGACCATGTGAAGATCTCGTTACTGTATATGCTCGCCACACAATACAGACAAACAATGGATCGGTCCTTATGAATTTATAACACCCGCACTTTCTCTTTAATACTCAGGGTAACACAGGGTCTGGATGACCAGAAGCAAGCGCTGTTAAACCTGAAGCAACTATTGAAGGAACTGAAACCATATACTGAGAACATACCAACTATGTGAGTTCTGATATCTGATTCGTTCATACGAACTACATGGTACAACTGAAATGTCACTGTAGTAAATGAGATGAGATAGGATGGTTCTGTAAATGATTTCACTGTTAGCGTCACTGTAGTGAATTGAATTAAATAGAATAGAAATAAGTTTTTTTTTTTTTTTTGGGGGTAGCTATCAATCAATCAACTAACTGCTGTCTTCATAATGAAAGTTAGTTGCATTGAATATTTAATATGCTGTGTCGTTTGTCCAGTACGTACACACATTAAGACTGCTTTTCCTCCACCTCTGATTGTTATCATTCCACTCGTATCGCTGTCTTCGTCTTGCTTGTTTCTCTGCCGATTCCTTTCCCCCCAGTATTGTTTTTGTAAACGTGATGTTTTTAATATGACAGAAATACAAGTATTTTCCTCTAATATTATGTTCTCTTCATTCACACTTTCGTAAAACCTAAGTGTTAGATTGTTTTTGTTTAATACAATACAACTTATTCTTCTATATATTTTACCCAGAAAACTTACATATTTTACAACATAAATTCTGATTACCCCCCCTTTAATTATTTCTCGTCTTCACAGTTTCAGACGCTGAAAATCCCCATCACTTTTATCCATGATTACAATGGTGCACTTGATGTCCTTTTCTTCCTATTATCACCTCACTTGTTTGCGCGGAAGGTATCAACCCCATTTGTTTGGATGGACAGTACCTACCCAATTAGTGTGGATAGACAGTACCTACCCAATTAGTGTGGATGGGCAGTACCTACCCCACCTCTCTGGATGGACAGTACCTATCCAATTAGTGTGGATGGACAGTACCTAACCCATCTCTCTAGATGGACAGTACCTACCCCATCTCTCTAGATGGACAGCACCTACCCAATTTGTGTGGATGGACAGTACCTACACCAACTGCCTAGATGGACAGTACCCACCCCATCTCTCTAGATGGACAGTACCTACCCCATCTCTCTAGATAGACAGTACCTACCTGATCTCTCTAGATGGACAGTACCTACCCTATCTCTCTATATCGACAGTACCTACCCCATCTCTCTAGATGGACAGTACCTACCCCATCTCTCTATATCAACAGTACCTACCCCACCTCTCTGGATGGACAGTGCCTATCCAATTTGTGTGGATGGACAGTACCTACCCCACCTCTCTGGATGGACAGTACCTATCCAATTTGTGTGGATGGACAGTACCTACCCTACCTCTCTGGATTGACAGTACCTATCCAATTTGTGTGGATGGACAGTACCTACCCCACCTCTCTGGATGGACAGTACCTATCCAATGTGTGTGGATGGACAGTACCTACGACAGTTGATTTTTTGGACAGGATCTACCTATCACGTTAAGATAGATGGAATCTAACCCACCTCCTTGGGTAGATAGTATACATCCAACTTGTTTGAGTGGACAGTACTTGCCTTGCTTGCTTGGGTGGAGAGTGCCTCCAGGCATTCAGTTGACGACTGCTAGCAAAGCTATGGTTAGAATTATTTAGAAACACAATACCAGCCAAGCTTAGTCTCCATTCTGTCTGTCTGTTCTGTGCGATATCATGTTTTTAAAAGGGTAGGAAATTATGGGGAAGAGAAAAGGGGGGTAAGAAAGAAATAAGAAAGAACATATAGTTTATCTCAGCTTTACAAAATCGATCGCAGTGAACAAACAAAGAACGTTGCGGTGATTAGCCTTTATCAGCACATAAAGAACAACACAGCACACATACACAAATATGCACTAACTATGAAGTGACTGCGTAGGACTCTAATGTACTAAATAAATGATACTCATTTTTGTCCCTGGCGAAAAACTTTGTTTAAGAGGATGAACAGGACAGGTATACATTACGCTTACGCGGACGGGAAGCGAAAACTGGGTCGGTATACGTGGGTAATGAGCGGAGTAGACGCCAACATACACAACAGCGTACACTGAGTGTCTGAAGAGGGAGGGAGGTGTTGGCTAATATAGCGTAACCAGGGTTAGGTCCTGGGGATTACACTAGTACATCCGCATTGAATAAAAGTGGTGCCTGTGCTAGCGTACAAATACCAACAGACAGACAGTTGTGTGAAATCACGTCAGTAGTTATATCTTGTCTGTTTACTGTGGTGATACGATGGTGATACAATAAGAGATCAACTTTTTAGGAATACGTTGCAACAAAACTAAGATGACATTTTCGTGTCTTTGTTACAGAAAGAAGGACTGCAGGTTTCGACTGGGCGGGCACTGCCTCACAGAATCGCTAGACCGAGCAGCCAATCAGTATTACTATCTCAAATCTCCGAACTCTCCCGGAAGACGACGTCGAGATGTTTCATCAACGTCCAGTCAGGAATAAGCTAGGCAATGCAAGTGTAGTACTATCTAATTTCTCATTTATGATGCATTTTATTGTTTTCAAAATTGTACGGAGGTGTGTCCCTGCAACCTGTCACCTGAAAATGCTGAGCATGTACTCCAGCAGTGTCAACTTCATGCTGCTAACAGCGATGCCATCTGGTCTGTTCCAACCTCGTTGAAGACAAAGCTGAATTTTACAAGGGAAGATATAAACTGCTCGATGTCTTTCATTAGGGTTACCTGCCTCCTGGTATGAATTTTCGCAAAGATCGAACAGGAAGAAAAACAAATATGGTAAAGTTTGTAGTTATGAGCATTCAACAATTCAGTCCATTTTACATTTGGTAACATGTACGTTATAAAGTAAAGAATGTTAAACTACATCAAGAGATAACAGATCAGGTGCGTTGGGCATGTGTCAGGACTAATAGCAGACACTGCACTAGAGGAAGCCTGGCTACTCATACGTAATGGAAGCAGAACCGGAGGTCGACCACTCAAGTAATGTATAGATGGAATATCAGAGGCCGTAAATACGAACACCTATGTAGCTCATACCAAGGCTCTTATCCAATGCCTCGACAAAACCTGACGCTGGAAGGCAATACAGGAATAGAGAAGAAGATGATAAGATAAGGAAAATTATGAGACAGGTAAGCTTGAGAGTTTCTTTTATCCGAAGCTGTGATGAGAGCGAAGTTCTGCTAAGGTGTTGCATAATGATGGTGATCTGATCAGATTGGTGTGAAAAATGTGATTCTACAGTTAATTATCTTTTACAACAAATAACCAAACCTACAGAACTGCATTTTTTTTTTCATAATTCTAGAGTTCTCCAACATAACTGTGTCATTTGTTAAATCGACAACACTCAAAAGACTACAAGAACTTCAGGTCAAAAGAGGTGTCGCCAAACATGAACACTATACAGGTGATTAAAGAAGAATAGTAAACTAGCACATAACTGGTGTTATCAGTCGCCACACGCTGAGGGATATGCTGAAGATGGGATCCGAGCACTTATGGACGTGTCCGATGTGCAGTGAGAATAATCTTTCGATTAGCTAACTTACTAACTATATAACTAGCTAACCAACTAACTAACTGTTTCATACGGTTCAACGAGGTTTATGTGTTTTGCTTCTTTTCGATTTTCATTCTTAAAGAGACTACTCCTTGAGTCAATAAGTTTTAGTTTTTCACACTACAATAATGAAGAGGACATATTTAAAAACTCGTTACATTGAAGAGGTCAATAACTAACAAAACAACATCCTCGTGTGGGTTTAGGGGCCTCATTCTGGGGAAATAAAGGAAGAAAGAAAACCACTGCCACCCTAACAAACATGTAGTAAAAGTTTTATTATGTTATTCCTTTTAAAGTCGGGGTAAAGATGCCAGAGAGGAGTTCGACCAACAACCTGCTTTAAAGAATACCCGATCTATAAAATGGATGTGCAGTCAAATCTCAAGTTCTGGAGGGGAAAAAAAAAACCGAAGTCCAGACGTGGACAAAAAACGAGAACTTTCCGGAGTTTAAAGCCGGCGAACGCCAGGAAGAAGAACAATATAACCGCAAGGTGTCGTCTTGACAATAAAAGTTGCCTGCAATTGACCTCCGACAAAAAAGGTACCGAAAAGAGTCGATAATTTTTCCTGAGACTATCTGAGGAGAGAAGACGTCAAAAAAGGGATGTGTACACGAAACTGCTTTTTGCAAGGACGTGGAATGTGTGAAGGCTTAACACTTACAGCTTGATAATAATATTCACCGTGGGACCGTTTAAGGGTTTTACAGTATACTAATAGAATGTTCTTGCACAGCCGAGATTCTTACACTGTGTAATCCTTTTTCTTGGTGAGAAAAACGAGTCACCTGTGGGTTTGACTTGGTATATACAATTTTAAAAAAAATAGACATGTATAGATTGGCAATAAATCGGCCCTCATAGTAGAAAGATAAAATAGAAAGACAGAAGGACACGCCAGGCAACATAAAAATAGGAAGCTTTCGTTACCGTGCAGGGAATCGAACCTACCTCCAAATAACCTCAGCACAGTTTTACATAAACAGCTGTAATAAGACACACACAGAACTAAGCACATTGAGAGAATTAGTCTGAAACCATTGAAATGGCACGATAGGTTTGCCATGAGTTTTTTCGCTGGTGATTATTTAATAGCCGTTTATATTTAAAAATCACGTAAAAGTGTAATTCATGTAAAAGACAAATTAATATTTATCTTTTTTTTTCAGGGCTTAGTGAATGCTTTAATTCTAAAATGTTCGTGTGAGACCAAGCTTGTGCGGCTTTACAAAAATAACAGTCCTACAGATTTGACCGATGACGCCAAAGTTGACCTGCCCAACAAAGCAGAATCTTTGCAATAGCGTGAATCTACAACTTAAGTATTGACAGTTTTGCAGTTCTGTATTTTTCTGAAATGTTGTGAGGTAATGAATGAAAACTATATCATTATTTGTTTTTGCTTGCCATTTGTTTCAGCAGAATGCCTAATATAAAATATAGAAACGGTGGTACTTCTTTATTATTTATTTAACTTCATAGGGCCATGTGAATGACCAGTTGTCGGTAAGAAAAGTAAGTAAATGTCCCTTTTCCACTCTTTTATGCTTATAGAGCATACAGGGCTAGGCCTAACTTTTTGGCTCTCCTGTCAACTACGGCCGGTAGACAACAGTAGACGGCCGGTTAGTCGGAGTTCTGTCCCTTGGCTACAGTGCAATTACGGAGTGGAAAAGGAGGGAACGAAACAAATGACACAATTACTGTGTGTTAGCGATAGACAGCGTGCACTGCCCTGCTATAATCATAAGGTTTGGGTTAGAGTTAGGGTTTGGGTTAGGGTTGGGTTTGGGTTAGAGTTAGGGTTTGGGATAGGGTTTGGGTTAGGGTGTGGGTTAGGGTTACGGTTAGTGTCGCCGCATCTCGTCTTCGCACAAACTCATAGTAGCAACCCAAACCCTAAACCTAACCCAAACCCTACCCCTACCCCTAACCCAAACCCAAACCCAAATCCTAATCCTAATCCAAACCCTTACCGTATAATGACAGTAGGGCACTGCACGCTGTCTACCGCCAACACACAGTAATTATGTCACTTGTTTCGTTCCCTCTATACCACTCCGTAATGCATCGCAAGAAGTGGTAATTGAACCCGGTCGCTAATTTGAATCGCAGCGCGGGGTCTGCAAGGCATGTCGACGTCACTTTGTGTTGTGATTCGTGCCTTTTCCACTCCGTAATTGCACTGTAGCCAAGGGACAGAACTCCGACTAACCGGCCGTCTACTGTTGTCTACCGGCCGTAGTTTACAGGAGAGCCAACATTTTTTTTATAGACCAATCAGCACAAGATGGGTGATGGGGTCAGCATCACGCCGGAGTTGTCGGTAGTTGTACATTCAGTAGTGTCGGTTCAATGTGGTTATTAAACAAAATGATATTCCCCGTGATAACAGAGAGTGCAAATATCCATGGCGACAAACAGAACGCAAAAAGAAAGAAGTTATGCAAAAACAAAGAACGTTTCCTCTAGTGTTTTTGGTGATTAAAAGGTCAAATGTTTCCATGAATTTATAACGATAAACGAGAACAAATCAACAATTATCTATACAAGTATAAACAAAATCATGACACAGTAACGTGAAGAAACCGAAGAGGAATGTGTTTATTATAGTTAAATGTTGAAATCAGGGGTAATAAGAATGGAGTTGTTATCCAGCGAACTTACTTCACTAAGCACAAACTGTGACTCAGAAGCTAATCAAGAGGGAAAGTTGATTGAAGATAAAACTCCCCACAAATATTGGGTCATTATCAAGTGCCTTGCCAGCTGGCGTAGGCGTTCATGTATCTCCACAGATTTCGGTCTTGTGTGTTCTGGATGATTTCCACTGAAGATATTCCTCCCTTCCACTATCTCAAGCCATTCACTATCGTTTTTCTTGGTCTGCCTCTGCCTCTTCTACCAGAGATCTTTCCAGTCGTCAAAGTATTTTCAGAGCTCCTTTTCTCATCACATGACCAAAGAAGGTTGTTTGTCTCCTTCTCACTGTTAAATATTAATGTTAAATAATTGCCTATGTTGAACGTGGTCACGTCATGTCATATGACAAGTACTAACCTAAGTACTAAGGAATACAAGAACACATGCTTATCGGATCACAATACAAAAATGTGGCAAATTTCGCAATTAAGCTGATGCTAAAAACTTATGTTAATTACAGTTTCACAATTTTTTTTTATAATTTTGAGAGTATAATTTTTATAATCTGAGTTTATCATATATGGTTTAATGCTCTACTGTGAAAGAAGCAGAAGATGAAAAAAGAAGAAGAAGAAGAAAAAGAAGAAGAAGAAGAAGAAGAAGAAGAAGAAGAAGAAGAAAAAGAAGAAGAAGAAGAAGAAGAAGAAGAAGAAGAAGAAGAAGAAGAAGAAGCAGAAGAAGAAGCATAAAACAAATGTTTGTCGCCATTTTGCTTTAGCAGTACATTTATTTAAATGAATAGTCAATAATAAGGCCTTTTGGACAAGATCAAGAGATATAGGTCAATGTTCAGGTGGTGGGATAAGTCACTGTTCTGAAGGGGGTGGGGGATAGGTCACTGTTCTAGAGATGGGATAGCTCACTGTTCTGGAGGTGGGATAGGTCACTGGTCTGGAGGTGGGATATGTCACTGTTCTGGAGGTGGGATAGGTCACTGTTCTGGAGGTGGGATAGGTCACTGTTCTGGAGGTGGGTTGGGTCAATGTTCTGGAAAGAGGATAGGTCACTGTTCTGGAGGGGGGATACGTCACTGTTCTGGAGGGGGGGGGGGATAGGTCACTGTTCTGGAGGGGGGGATAGGTCACTGTTCTGGAAGTGGGATAGGTCACTATTCTGGAGGGTGGATAGGTCACTGTTCTAGAGGCGGGATAGGTCACTGTTTTGGAGGCGGGAAAGGTCACTGTTCTAGAAAAAAACAAGTAGCAAAACAAAAAAAAACTGGGCTCTTCCTGTTTGACCACAAATGGAAATCTACAGGGACTGACTGGGCCCTAAAAAACCATACAAATGAAATACTGGAAACTTGCTTAATTGAAAATGAAGTGAAGAATTGAAAAACTGGACTAAAAACTG
>CAJHNH020002256.1:2500-32500 GCA_905116865.2 Candidula unifasciata | reverse complement strand
TTGTTAGAGCTAAAGGGGATTCTCCAGCTGCCTGGGTCAAAGAGACGTAGATAACAACAGGATAGAACAAAGCGGGGGTCAATGAATGGTATCGACTGAGTTCAAGATAATAACTGTCTTGCAGAGACAGAACAAGAACAAGATTAGCAAAATAAGCTCACAACCTAACTTAGTCAGCTTGTGCCACACGCTTCTTGTCTTCACATTATTATACCTGAACGGTGTATTCCGTTTTTTGTAAGTTGGACTGATCTGAATGGTGTATTCCCTTCTTTGTAAGTTGGACTGTTCTGAAGGGTGTATTCTGTTCTCTTAAGTTGGACTGTTCTGAACGATGTATTCTGTTTTTTTAAGTTGGACTGTTCTGAACGGTGTATTCTGTTTTTTTAGTTGGACTGTTCTGAAGGGTGGATCTGTTCTGAACGTTGGATGTCTGAACGGTTATTCTTTTTTTAAGTTGGACTGTCCTGAACGGTGTATTCTGTTTTTTTAAGTTGGACTGTTCTGAACGGTGTATTCTGTTTTTTTTAAGTTGGACTGTTCTGAACGGTGTAATCTGTTTTTTTTTTTTTTTAAGTTGGACTGTTCTGAACGGTGTATTGTGTTTTTTTAAGTTGGACTGTCCTGAACGGTGTATTCTGTTCTCTAAAGTTGGACTGTTCATACGGTGTATTCTGTTCTCTAAAGTTGGACTACCCTGAACGTCGCATTCGGGTCTCTGTGAGTTGGGCTGTTCTAAACGGCTTATGCAGGTCTCTGAGTGACGTCCTGAACAGGATATTAAGATCACTGTGATTTGGATTGACCTGAAAGGTGTGTTCAGGTCGCTGTAAGTTGGACTGTCCCTAAATGTGTATTCAGGTCTCTGAATTGTATTCACATCTCTGTAAGTTGGACTGTCCCTAAATGTGTATTCAAGTCTCTGAATTGTATTCACATCTATGTAAGTTGGACTGTCCCTAAATGTGTATTCGGGTCTCTGAATTGTATTCACATCTCTGTAAGTTGGACTGTCCCTAAATGTGTATTCAGGTCTCTGAATTGTATTCACTGTCCCTCTCTGTAAGATTCTGGACTGTCCATCGCTAAAGTTGGACTGTATTCAGGTCTCTGAATTGTATTCACATCTCTGTAAGTTGGATTGTCCCTAAATGTGTATTCAGGTCTCTGAATTGTATTCACATCGCTGTAAGTTGGACTGTCCCTAAATGTGTATTCAGGTCTCTGAATTGTATTCACATCGCTGTAAGTTGGACTGTCCCTAAATGTGTATTCAGGTCTCTGAATTGTATTCACATCTCTGTAAGTTGGACCGTCTTGACAAGCGTATTCATGTCTCTGTAAGTTGGGCTGTCCAACAAGCTCACATGTGCTAAACAGAATATTAACGTGACGAGCTGCCAATCAAAACGGGGTTCACATCTAACGTTGTGTACGGTCTTATTTCAAATTTAGCACTGCTCAGCACAAGATTAGCATAACGATCTCAACGTAAACATAGTTCATGTCTCACTTTGTATGACTTCTTATGCCAACCAAAGGAGTGCTCCTATTGCTCAACACAAGATCAACATTACCTCACAACTTCAGCAGAGTTCACACTTTGTACAGCGTCAACTGTAAACCATGCATACCCGTTTACGTATCGTTCAGCATTAGATCAGCTCAGTGCAGTGACAATCTGAGCCAAGTTCACAATTTACTGAGGACATGAATACATTTCAAATAAATTCAAGCATTGTTCAGTACAAAATGAAACACAGCAAGCTTATATTTTAAACAGAGCTCATGCAAATAGCTAAATTTCAATCACACACCGACAAAACAATACAAACATTACTCAGCGTAACATTAATTTACGTGGTCTATGCAGAGTTAGCATTTCGGCTTTTTGAATGTATTTCGTCCCAAACACACGATGATTGGCTGTTCATTCATGATTCGTGACCGTTCACAAGCGCTAGTCTAGATTATAGGGGAGTTACGTTTTGTTCTCTTTGACGCTGCTCTCCTTGTAGATCCTCAACGCTCCCAGCTTAACTCTTTGAGTCCCAGTGGATTCAGCATCACAGGCCCAAGGGGTAGTCAAGAGAGACGTAAAATCGGCGCATCATGCGTTTATTGGGCCTCTAGGTAGGAATCTATGAACGTATGATGCGTTCCTTGAGACTCAAAGTGTTAAGTAAGTTCATGCTCTTTTTGAAGTTCAGCAAAGCTATAATATTCGCAATCTCGCCGGTCGCTCACAGCAACCCGTACACGGCGCGCAATATACGCGGCTCAGAAGATCGAACACAGCGCAACATCACATCCCTGTAGCCTAGACTAGCGCGTGTGAAAGCCCACGAAGCATGGATAAATGACCAATCACGGTGTGCTTGAGTCGGAAAACGTAACTTAAACCCGCATTTAATTGTTTACAGCATCAGGTTTCAAACAGGTTAATGCAACAACCAGAACAAGATTAGCATAATCAGCTAACAATCTAACATAGTCAGTTTGTCCCAGGTGCCTCTTGGCTTTACATTCATATATCTTCTTCTTTCTTCTTCTTCTTGTTCACCGGCTGTGAATTCCGGCGGTAAGTCACGGTTGTTCGTCCAAAATGGACTTTTGGCTTTTACCTTGACCTGAGTTTTGCGTGTACATCCGTTTTACTGGCTTATTTGTTTGCAGTACTCGTTCCCCGCCTCTCCGGCAGATGTACTCCGACTTCGGGGGAAATTCATATATCTGAAAGGTTTATTCAGGTCTCTATAGGTTCGACTGTCTTGAAGCTGTACTGTCCTGGTAGGTGTATTCAGGTACCTGTAAGTTGAATTGTCTGAAAGGGGTATTCAGTTCTTTGTGGGTTGGACTGTTCCTAAAGGGGTATTCCGGTCTCTCTAAGTTTGGCTGATATAAACGGGGTATTTATGTCTGACTTTGTCCTGAAAATTGTATTCGGGTCTCTGTGAGTTGGACTATCCTGAAAGGGGTATTCAGGTCTCTGTGAGTTGGACTGTCCAGAACGGGGTATTCAGGTCTCTGTGAGTTGGACTATCCTGAAAGGGGTATTCAGGTCTCTGTGAATTGGACTGTCCAGAAATGGGTATTATGGTCTTTTTACGTTCGACTGACCTGACAGGTGTGTTCACGTCTCTGTAAGTTAGACTGTTCAACAAGCTAACGTAAGCTCAACACAAGATTAACATAACAAGCTGGCAATCTAAACGGAGTTCACATCTAACTTCGTGCATGGTCGTATTTCAAACGTATTTAACACTGCTCAGCAGAAAATTAACGTAACGATCTCAACCTAAACAAAGTTCATGTCTCACTTTGCGAGGCTTCCTATATCAAACAGATGAGTGCTTTCATCGCTCAACACAAGATTAGCAAACGTTGTAAAGAGTGTGAACTCTGCTGAAGTTGAGAGTTAATCTCAACTTCAGCAGAGTTCACACTCTTTACAACGTCAACTCGTTCAGCATTAGACCAGCTCAGTGAAGTGACAATCTGAGCCAAGTTCACAATTTACTGAGGACAAATCAAGCATCGTTCAGTACAAAATGAAACACAGCAAGCTTATATTCTAAACAGAGCTCATACAAAGCATTGCAAATCGCTAAATGTCAATCACACGTAGACACAACAAAAGAAACGTTACTCAGCATAACATTAATTTAGTGAGTAAACAGTCTATGCAGAGCTTGCATTTCGGCTTTTCGAATGTGTTTCGTCCCAAACACACCATTATAACGGCACACCCCTGTCGCTTAGACTAGCGCGTGTGAAAGGTCACGAAGCATGAATGAGTGATCCATCACGGTGTGTCTGGAGCTGAAAACGTAACTTGAACCGCTATTAATTGTGAACTTCGTCGTTTCAAACCGGTTCAGGCAAATGCCCAGATCAAGATTAGCTTAATGAGCTCACAATTTAACAAAGTAAACTTGTGCCACAGACTCTTGCTTCACATTCATATATCTCAAAGGTGTATTCAAGTAAGCTGGACTCTCCTGAACGGCGTGTTCTAGTCTCTGTAAGTTGGACAGTCCTGAAAGAGTGTGTCGGTCTGTGTAAGTTTGACTGTCTTAAAAGTGGTGCACAGGTCTGTGTAGGTTATACTGTCCTAAAAGGGGTGTGCCAGTCTGTATAGGTTGGACTGTCCTAAAAGGGGTATTCCGGTCTGTGTAGTTTAGACTGTCCTAAATGGCTTATGCCGACCTTTGTAGGTTGGACTGCCCTAAAAGGGGTGTGTCGGACTGTGTAGATTGAACTGTCCTAACTGTCTCTGTATGTTTGACCACCTTGAATCGGGTATGCCTGTCTCTGTATGTTTGACCACCTTGGATTGAGTATGCCTGTCTCTGTAAGTTGGGCGTCCCAGCTGTTGTAATTTGCTGTTCATGTGCCTGTCTGTCTCTATATCTGTTTGTGTCTACTCAAGTCTCTGTATGTTTATGTATGTTCTCTCTGTTTCTATTTTGTTTTCCTTCTTCAGAAGTGACCTTAAACCGCAGGTCGCACAGGCTGGAAGTGGGAACCAGACAATGTCATGGAGTCTAAAGGCAACCGGCAAGATGCTTCTTACATCGTCTTTCGATTCTGCACAAATGCACGATGAATTTTTTTACGACAAACGAGATCAGGTTAAGGCCCTTCAGGAGCAAGTGAACAACACAGAAGCACGAATGAATCATTAAAGTTTGGAGAAGTTTGAGGTTCGAACAACGGACCAACATCAAGCCCATAAGTGCTCAGTTCTTCTTTTAACCTAAGAAGAAGACCCAAGAAGCTCAGCACAATGCATAGGGTCTGTAGCATGAGCGAGAGTCCTGAAATACTTTGGGTAGATTTTTAATTAAAAATTAAACAATGCACACGGGCGTCCCATCTCACTACCTAGAGACCAGGAGGAATCAGTCCAAGTCTAGGGGAAAAAAACCCTAGCCCTTACGGGACACCATACCTTGAGACCACACAGCCCACCTAGTTTCGAGAGAACCATACAGCTAGTTGTGACCAGGGGATCTAGTCTATAGTCGACACGTTACACTCAGAGAAAAAGCAAGACGAACATATATAATCAAACGTCTACTGGCACCATCGGAATTGGAAACTAATCGCTGGCCGCTGAAGATGATGACGGAGCGCTTATGGGAGAATCCAGAGTACTGTGATGGCGGTTCTTAGTTCAACACTCACCACGCAACCTATTGAGTGCGGATTAGTTTATAAAAATATAGTTCTAGCACTATATAATGGTATGCGCCGAAGGCGGGACAAGGTTAGTTTGTAATCAGGACTATACTTGCAACGAGAAAAGCGAAAGTATCAGCCAGTTTAGTATCTATATAATGCTAGCCTCACATTTTTTTATATACCAACTCACTGATGGTAAGTAATATGGTCACTTTAATGACTTTACTTTTCAAAGAATTGTTTGGTATCTAGTTGTATTTTAAACTGGGTCGACTTTCGAGTCCTGGCTCTAATTAAAATTTCTGCTTCAGTGTTGATTCGAACACACGGCCATAGGATTAGAGGGCAAACATCATAATCACTGCCCTGTCTCGAGAGTAACTATTATTGTTCATTGTTATTAACAGACAGAACATTTGACATTAACATCATCAAGAGTGTTTAAGGTTTCCCGCCGCCTGTCCTCTGGCTTCTTGTTGACTCTCTGAAGTTGGTAACAATCTAGGTTATCTGTTACTGTTTTTGTTGTTGCAGTCACCGAACTTGACGTCAGACAAATAATCGACCAGAGGAAGTGAACAAGATCCCCCAGTCAATCATTCCTTAGGCCCTACCCTGCGCGTGTTTGTGATCTAGCCGTGTTTGTTTGAACGGCTTTGCTGCTTAAAAAAAAGTTAGCTGCGTATCCTTTACAGGAAATTGCAAAACCAACCTCAGCATTTTTTGGCTGTTGTGGTTTTTCTTGGCTAATTTACGTTCAGTTTGCCACGGAAACATGGAGAACAACTAAGGTAATTACTAATAAAATACAGACATTCATTAACTGGTGCCTGCGCAGAACAGAGGGAATAAAATGGTATGATAGAATCACTAATGTAGAGCTTTCGGAGAGAACTAAACAGGCTCCAGTGGACCAAGAGGTGAGGAAAAGACGCTGGCGTTGGATGGGACACACCGAGAAAACAGGAGAACAGCATAACTAGAATGTCTTTGCACTGGAACCTACAGGTGCATTGGAATAAAGGAAGGCCAAAAAACACGGTGAGAAGAGAGCTGGAGAACGAAGTTAGAAAGATGGGGAGGACATGGGGAGAGCTCCATGCAATGACGAAGGATAGAACGACTTGGCGTGAGTTGGCTGAGGGCCTATGCTCCATTGGGGGATAGAAAGGCAGAAGAGAGAGAGAGAGAGAGAGAGAGAGAGAGAGAGAGAGAGAGAGAGAGAGAGAGAGAGAGAGAGAGAGAGAGAGAGAGAGTTTGCCACTGCTTTCTGAATTTGTTGCTACAGTTAATTTTTAATCCAATACATTATCCGTCAGTTTCGCTTCCGTCCCACAATGCAGCAGTACTCCACTACGCCCAGTCTTTGGAGTTTTAGACAAGGAGGGTCCTTGATCCAATCACCAGTTGCGATATATAAATATTAGGTCATACACATATTCTACCACAATAGCGGGAACAATTACACAGCAGTACAATCCCGTATATACTACAATAGTGATGTGGAGATAAATCAAAGTATTATTATGTTTCCAAATTTTAGACTATTCTACTAATTATCAGTAACTTCAGTGTCAGAGTCTGTGTGGCTATGGACCTATTGTGGGCGACGACAGTGACTGACGGGCTAGCATTGAATGAACGACCGCGCAAGTCTTCTTCTGTTTTCTGTTTCTTCTGTTTCTTCTTTTCTGCTTCTTCTTCTTCTTTCTTCTTCTTCTTCTGCTTCTTCTTCTTCTTCTTCTTCTTCTTCTTCTTCTTCTTCTCTTCTTCTTCTTTCTTCTTCTTTCTTCTTCTTCTTCTTCTTCTTCTTTCTTCTTCTTCTTCTTCTTTCTTCTTCTTCTTCTTCTTTTCTTCTTCTTCTTCTTCTTCTTCTTCTTCTTCTTCTTCTTCTTCTTCTTCTTCTTCTTCTTCTTCTTCTTTCTTCTTCTTCTTCTTCTTCTTTTTTTCTTCTTCTTCTTCTTCTTCTTCTTCTTCTTCTTCTTCTTCTTCTTCTCTTCTTCTTCTTCTTCTTTCTTCTTCTTCTTCTTCTTTTTTCTTCTTCTTCTTCTCTTTCTTCTTCTTCTTCTGCTCTTCTTCTTCTTCTTTCTTCTTTCTTTCTTCTTCTTCTTCTTCTTCTTCTTCTTCTCTTCTTCTTTCTTCTTTCTTTTTCTTCTTCTTTCTTCTTCTTCTTCTTCTTCTTCTTCTTCTTCTTCTTCTTCTTCTTCTTCTTCTTCTTCTTCTTCTTCTTCTTCTTCTTCTTCTTCTTTCTTCTTCTTCTTCTTTTCTTCTTCTTCTTCTTCTTCTTCTTCTCTGATCCTTGTCAGAAAACTAACATCAGAAGGCCGGTATGAAAGTTATCGTGCAGTCCATATCCTCTGGTGTACTATATAGTTTTAGCTGGAACAGGCCAGATTGCGTCTTTGTTGTCAACATACAGTTGACAGTGTTCGAGCACATGCTCAGCATTTTCAGGTGCCACGCTACAGGAACACGTCTCCGAGTTTCCTACACGGAAAAGTTCCTACACGGAAAAGTTCCTACACGGAAAAGTTCCTACACGGAAAAGTTCCTACACCTGCGTCCACGGAACTCGGAGACGATACAGGAAAGCATGACGAATCGAGCAGAGACTCCACGCTTCATGAGAAGATGAAAACTAGCAACGACAAAAACAAACTTATTCTTCCATTACATCTTTTTTTTTTCCCCTTGTACTTCTTGTTCTTGATTGTTTTAATCCGCTTCTCTCCGGTTTCTCGGGAGGGGAAGGGGGAAAATAGGGAAGAAGTGGGTAGAAGGAAGAGGAGAATTTGGAGAAGGAGAACAAAATGAAGAAGAAGCAGGTCGAGGAGGAGGTGGAGGAGGAGGAGGAGAAACAGAAGCAGAAAATGAAGAAGAAGAAGAAGAAGAAGAAGAAGAAGAAGAAGAAGAAGAAGAAGAAGAAGAAGAAGAAGAAGAAGAAGAAGAAGAAGAAGAAGAAGAAGAAGAAGAAGAAGAAAGAAGAAGAAGAAGAAGAGAAGAAGAAGAAGAAGAAGAAGAAGAAGAAGAAGAAGAAGAAGAAGAAGAAGAAGAAGAAGAAGAAGAAGAAGAAGAAGAAGAAGAAGAAGAAGAAGAAGAAGAAGAAGAAGAAGAAGAAGAAGAAGAAGAAGAAGAAGAAGAAGAAGAAGAAGAAAGAAGAAGAAGAAAGAAGAAGAAGTAGAAGAAGAAGGGAAAGAAGAAGTAGAAGAAGAAGAAGGAAGGAGGAGGAGAAGAAGAAGAAGAAGAAGAAGAAGAAGAAGAAGAAGAAAGAAGAAGAAGAAGAAGAAGAAGAAGAAGAAGAAGAAGAAGAAGAAAGAAGAAGAAGAAGAAGAGAAGAAGAAGAAAGAAGAAGAAGAAGAAGAAGAAGAAGAAGAAGAAGAAGAAGAAGAAGAAGCAGCAGCAAGCAGCAGCAGCAGCAGAAGAAGAAGAAGAAGAAGAAGAAAGAAGCAGCAGCAGCAGCAGAAGCAGCAGCAGCAGCAGCAGCAGCAGCAGCAGCAGCAGCAGCAGCAGCAGCAGCAGCAGCAGAAGAAGAAGAAGAAGAAGAAGAAGAAGAAGAAGAAGAAGAAGAAGAAGAAGAAGAAGAAGAAGAAGAAGAAGAAGAAGAAGAAGAAGAAGAAGAAGAAGAAGAAGAAGAAGAAGAAGAAAGAAAAAGAAGAACGTGAACAAGAAGAAGACACGTTGATTAAATACACCCCGATTATGTTTTAGGAAAGCACTAAAGCAGAAGAATAGAAATAATAAAATAAACAATCACAAAATATATTTATACTTTAATATATTCGCATTTCCAGGTATGAAACAAAAGCATATGGCGACATATAATTTCAGACAAGAAAGTATTTTTTTTTAAAATGATTTTAATGAGCATATAGTTTTAATGCTCATATACCTTTCTTTCTCATATCATGTAACTATTTTTTTAAAAATGTCTGACTAAAACAAACTTCCAATAATATCTGTAAATTTACCACTTTGTCCGCCACTTCTCAATTTCCGGGGGAAAAAAAAAAACGATAATTGTTGCACTATAATGGTGATCTTCTTGTTATTTCGTTGTGACTTATGACTTCTGTTGATATATTCCTTAATAAAGAAAACTGAAAGAAACCTTCGGTTAAATATGTGTTCGTCTTTCTTGTTTCCTTCTGTGCTTTTTAAATCTCTAGCCACAATTTGTGTTGTATTAATTTACTTTTGGTAAGCGAACGCGCTTTGTAATTCTGAGGTACCCGGTCAGTTTCTGTCTGCAGGCGATGTGGCAGAAGACCGCAGTAAGTTGATTTCGATACTGGTATCGATACCCGTCTGGTCAGGGCAAAGGCCCACCATTTAATATAATATTGTCTAGCAGCAAAACCAAAACATGCAACACGTGCTGAAGCTGGTTATGCAACGTCCTGTAATGGATATGCAACTGTTTCTGTTTGCTCTCTTTTCACGTGAGGGAGATCACCTGATCATTCTCATTAAGGCCCAAACATCAAGTACTTAAACTAACTACACAGGATTCGATACGAGGAGTTAACGTAACGACCTCATAGGATACTCGGGGTTAAAGAACCAATTATTTATAAGAGAAATAGTTAAATTAAGACTTCGAAGGAGATATCGAGTTAAGCATCAATTTCATCTGATACAGTTAGTTAAAGTTGGTACTACAGAGTTATAAAAAATAATTAAATAAATCAAGTAGAACTATCATTGTTATGATGACATCATAATGGGCAGAGCACGAGACAGTTGCGATAGACATATTTTATAGCAAAAATGACAATGACAAACGAAGATAACTTATAAAAGAAAAAAAAGTTTTAGAAATAGCTTCAAATAATGTTAGACTTGCATTTGCAGAACGCAAGGGCATGACTTGGACATTCCCACGATCTTTTGTGAACACCGCGGTTCACGGAAATCGATGATTGCCGAGGACAGGAAGGAGAGCTACATCGAAGTTCAGCTGATTTCTAGAAAACTGATAGTGTTTGGGTCTACTCCAGATCCAGCAACTTGGTCTGCTGTCCTGTGTATGCGGGCTGGAAGCCTTTGGAGTTGGCCTAAGGGAAACAATCATGAAAATAAAGCTGAATTATTTCGTTAGTCTTGTCATCTAGAACATGGAAACTCGGGAACCTTCAACCTTCACCCCACCCCAACAAACAAGTAATAATTTAGGGGTGGGTGGGGGTGGAAGAGGGGAGGGGAAGTGAACCATCAGCTAGCTTTGTCTCACCCCCACCCAACACTTAACATATGCATACGTTCTCTGTTCAAGAATTTCCTCATATATTACGGCCCTTAACACCCCCCCCCCCCCCCCTTGAATTTAAGTCAGTGCCCCTTATTTATATAATTTCTATCGTGAGACCGCGATAAATCAAAAGGAGATATTTAGGACAGTGTCAAAACCCGACAAATCAATCCAACAGTCCCAGCCAATTGCCATTACTACATAAAATTATCTCACTTTTGCATTGAAAGCTGGGAGGAACGGGGAAGGGGCAGGGTGGGGTCATTAAGAGTGTTTGCTCTACTCTTCACGCGCGTACACACAAACATATTTTTTCGCAACGGTACGCCAAGTTTACACCATGCAGCCTGTCGCTTTTCTGCCACCTTCTGTCGTGTATACTGCTAGTCAGTTTTGGGACAGACGCTTCTTCATTGACTCTTGTGTAGATCTGAAACACCTTATAAATCCGGGTTGGCTTTTGTGTAGCTCGTAAACAAAAACTCCACTTCTGACATAAAATGACCAAGAGACCTTGTATCACTTACCAAAAACCCTAAACTGTGGATGCCATTGATGACGTTCAAAAACGGTCCTTTACGTCCTTCCCACAAGTCACCACTCTGAAATTAAGTAAAGGAGTACTATCAGAATTCAGGCAGTAAATTACCACTGAATGAGGACACAATGAAACTAAACTTTGGAGTCATTCATGAGTACGACTGAGTGCTGAAGATAATGTATCACATGTTTTAACTTAGTTATGAATTTCTTTAGTTACATAGAAGAGGGAGGGTTAAACATGAAATGAGTTAACAGAGAAGGTGTAAGTGGAGGAGGACGAGGAGAAGGAGACTTCATTTCTTTTTCTTTCATCTAGAAATGGAAGACCGTGGAATCCACACGTACAAACTTAAATTTATAAATCAAAACCAAACAGGTGTCACGTACCTGGAAAAGGAACTCTTTACTGAGCCCATATTCAGCAGCGCCTTTGTTATACGATTCAATGTTTCCCATTGCAACAAAAGGGGATGCAACCTTCTTTTGGAAGCTGACTTTATTCTTTCCCTCACTTGCCAGCAGTTTGTTGATTAGCCTGGGGTACAACGAAAGATTAGACACTCAAATGAGAATACATACCCTCCACAAGGTAGTTAAATAAGTCAAATCAACGAAAGATAGAAAGCATGTGAGATGAGACATTACGTTGTAAAAGATTCAACAGAAGAATGAGAATACATGGCACTGGAGGCGACTTATTCGGTGACAGTAACATTGAAATAATTCAGTTCCGTCCTTTTTAGGACGAAATTTTTTGTCATTTGAAGCCCTACTCTGGCTTTTGCCAGGGGCCGCAATATAGGCAGGCCATACATATGGCCAAGTGTCTGAACGCGGTTTCTGGGACCTCTCCACGGCGATCCTCATCCGCATGGTGGTACTTTGTGTCATCGGGTGTTTGTCGCTTGTGTGATGTCCTGGTGGGGTAGAAAGTCAGTCAACATTGAAATGGGCTGTGCTAATGGCACCAAAAGTTTCGTAAATAAATAAATAAATAAAAAAATCAATGATTTAGCAAACATTGCATCACAAAGGTAATTCAAACCACGTATGAAACGAATAATGTATTAAACGCATCAATAACTGTTAAAGCAGACGTTTTACCAGAGACACAAGAAATTAAAGCAACAAATCAATATACTGGTTTAGTTAGTAACTTTACTTATCGAGGTAACACAAAGAGATGAATTATGATACGCACTGGAAACACAACAGCAGTTTTTAAAAGACTGGATACAAAATATAGACTGAAAACGTGCTGAGAAAGGTGAAGACAGGGATGCTTCGAGCAGAGTGGCAAGCTCCACTGGGAAGGTCACGGCTAGTGAGCATACTTGGGATCCTTTCTCCAGGCTATGCCGGTGTGGTGGGTAATGAGCAGGCAGATAAATTGTCTGGATCTGCACCACTGGGTGGTGAACTGATACATGACAAGGCCGATTTGGTCAGGGCACTTTGGGAACAAGAAACGGAATCAGTAGAGAAACGTGATTTTTATGGCCTGGAGAGAATGAGACACCTGGGTGTAACCAGAGTTTCTGGCCAGCTCAGTACACTCAGAGGGAAGGCTAGACGGATATGTAACCAGATTATGACCGGTACCATTAGTACTGGAACTCTGTGCTAGCTGATAAAGATGAGGACGGAGCACGCATGGGAATGCCCCGAGTGCTGGGATGTCAATTCTTGACTCAACTCAACTCAACTCAACTGGATAAAGTATGGAACTCTAAATTATATAGTTGTAAAACCAAATTAAGTATTTCACATTCTGATATTATTTCCGTTGTAAGAAATGACTCTGAAAGTCGGAGAACAATGACACACGTCTGATGCGCTGGAAAACAAATCTTTGGGGAAACTGATGAACATCAAATAGGTTTGAGGTTTTGAACAACGGATAAACATCATGGTCTATAGTGCTAGAGGTTCCGGGTTCAATCTCCGGTAAGGGCTGGGATTTTTTCATGTGGATTTTGACTTTTAGTAATTCCCCTTGGTCGCTGGGTAGTGAGATCAGATGCCCGTGTGCATTGTTGCGCACGTAAAAAAAATCTCTTGCAGCTGAAAATCTAAAAGAGTAGCCTAACGGCAATGTCCGGACAAAATTTGGAGTTTAAAATCTACCCAAAGTATTTCCGGATTCTCGACGGTGCTACAAAGTCGGTGCACTGTGATGGGCTTCTTTGGACTCAGACGTGAGTTAGAAGAAGAACGGAGCACTTGTGGCTTACTACCTGTGTGCCATGATGTTGATCCGTTGTTCAAACCTCAAACCTGGAATCCCATTATGTTGAAACACATTTCGAACCTGGCCCTCCACTTGTTGCAGAACGCGTATAAGCACGTTTATTTCCTCTTAGGTATGGGAACTTATAGAATACCCAGCAGGACAACTGGCGCTCGATGGGTATTGTGACTAACGTCACAGCTGCAGACTTCATTTTCTTATGCCCTCTGTCTTCTCATAGTTAATCCAATACCTTCGCCTCTTAACTGAACAATATATAAAAGAAAATTTTTTTAAGTATTCAAGAGCTGTTAACCCTTTGGCTCGGTACTAAGGATATCGCAACCTTTCGGCCTTGATTCTAGGATACAACCGTAAATCTGGAAGAAATGTGGCTTTTCTGCCTACCCCCGGGCGTGAACCCGGACCAGATCACAAGAAGCTCGTCACCCTATCGCCGCTCAGTCTGGTTTAGCCAACTGCGCTAGCGAGCCGCACAATAAGACACAACGACGAATGATAAAATCAACGTTACGGCTAAAAATCCTTCATTAGCATATAACTTACGGTCAGTAACAATATGATAACAACACCATGCAGCAAATTCATTGAAAAACAGAAGATCAAATGGTTTGGTCATTGAGTAAGAATGCAGCCAGAACAACTACCAATGCAGGCACTACACATTTAAAGATCTGAAGTGAAATCAAGGGGCCGCCCTAGGAAAACATGGATTGATGACATTAAAGAGCTTTTATATCGACACGGAGTGACAATAGCCATTGGTGCCCATCAAGTAACGGATCACAAACTGTTCGTCCCCACAACGCCTAATGGTAGAAATGGAAACTGATGATGATAATGAATAATATGATACTCTAGCTCACTCCTGAACACTCAACTGCAGTACTATAACTGATAACCAAATTGTAAATGTACATAAGGAAGGAAGATGACTGTGCATTTGGGAATATGAATGCAATTTCATAATTCCTACGTACACAGGTTTGAAGTTAACTATAAGCGATTTGGCAACAGACCGCTGTCAGTTGATTTTGAAAATGGTATAAGAGTCAAAACGTTGAGATAACAATTACAAACTCATTATCATCATGTAGCATGTTATTTTTAGAGCCTTTTTTTTTTTTTTTTGGCCAACTTTGACCCTCGTGAACTTTTAACTCCAGGTTGTCCTTTGACATCTTGTGCTTGCTGTCATGATTCTTTCCGTACCTTCCATTTGATGCTCTCACAAAACTGCTATAGTTTGTGCTATGGAATGGCAAACTTACATTCATTCATTGTCCTGTTGGGCAATTTTGGTCCTATGGGGCCTGCAGTTGATTTATCCATTCTGTTCTATCTGATACAATCACTTTGATATCAAGAATACAATCCAGTCCAGAATATTTGGCCTCGTTTCAGGGTTTCTCTTGTACCTCACTTTCCTCAATCCCTCAGTCACCAGTTTTCTTGCTGTCGCCGGGCCTCTATTAGAACCTAAAGCTTGAATGTGGTTTCCGAGACCTCTACACGGGTGATCATCATTTGCATGATGGCACTTTGGGTCACAGAGTGTATATCGCTCTGTGTGATGTCCTAGTGGGGTAAAACTTACCTACTCTTGCCTATCGCATACTTAGCACACAGTAACCAGACAGCAATTACAGCCGATTCTGCTCACAGTGGAAAGAGTGTGTTCAAATGTTTTTTTCCAATAATGGATGGTTCATTGTAAATGGATAATTGCCTCTTTGATCATTTCCCCCCCCCCCCCCCCCCCCCCATCTATTTTCAGTATGTGTCTAGAATAAGGCCATCTTGATGACAACAGGGGTCGGCCAGACATTTCTTTCATTTTTTCACCCCTTTTGAATTCTTAAATGGCAAACCGCGAAATTTAAAAAAAAAAAAATCCTTTTTAAAACCATAAACAGCCGAACAATTCAGAGGCTTATTCTCGCCGTCCTGTAGAAGAAAAATATGCAATCAACTTTAGCATAAACAAGAAGCCACACAAAGTAGCATTAGGCATGCACCAAAGTTATTAAAGAGCGATCCAACGGAGCCAGAACACAACAGATCCTGTACTCACACTGCGTTGACAACTGACACAAAGCATTAGCGAGCGATTATGTTTTAGTTAGTCCATCGAGAGAATGCAGACATTAAAGAAGCGGTTCTGAAACAATAAAGCATTTATAAGAGCAAGGAACAAACCTGAGAACAACATAATGTACACATGTACTGTCATTTTGTACTTATTGATAAAACAAACATGAGAACAACCCAATTTACACTTGTACTATTATTTTATACCTATTTATATAGAACAAACATAAAGACAACATAATGTTCACTTGTACCATCATTTTATACTTATTTATATAGAACAAACATAAAGACAACATAATATTCACTTGTACTATCATTTTATACTTATTTATAGAACAAACATAAAGACAACATAATTTACGCCTGTACTATCATTTTATAATTATGTATATAGAACAAACATGAGAACGACACATTTACACTTGTTCTATCATTTTATGCTTACATATAGAACAAACATGAGAACAACACAATTTACACTTGTACTATCATTTTATACTTATTTATATAGAACAAAGATTAGGACAACATATGTTCACTTGTACTATAATTTTATACGTATTTATATAGAACAAACATAAAGACAACATGATTTACACTTGTACTAACATTTTATACTTATTTATAGAACAAACATGAGAACGATAAAATTTACACTTGTACTATCCTTCGATACTGATTTAATCAGGTTGTATATTTAATGACTGTAGATTTTTAAAAATAAAATATTTGCCTATTTCAATTAAATTTATGAACACGTCATCTTCCAGCATCCGTTAGTTTAAAACATCACTGCTCATATCGGTGTTTTAGTAACAGATCAGGATTAAGATGAGGGAGTTCAGGAGACACTACAACGACCTACCATAAAGATGTCACAAATGCTACAAACCATTCTGGTAGCCGCTGTAGTGTAGTGGCTACATGACTCACCTTTGGATCCAATGGTCGTAGGTTCGATTCCAAACGGAGCTAGACTTTTTTTTTCAAAAATGATCTTGGCTCTTATGTCAACGCGGCCTTAACCTGGTACCAGGAAAAGTCCTAGGAAGTAATGGCGACCGATGTAATGTTGAGAACATCACCCACCAAATTCCGATGGGTCTATAAAATATAGGTCTAGCCTTATATGCCCAGTAGTTTGAAGGCGTGAAAAAATTTCCTATACAACACTAAACAAGTTATTTAATTAACAAACATGTTAGGAAACAGCAGTTATTTTACGCTTCTCGAGCTACACTTGATGAGATCAAAACTCATACTGATCTATCAGAAGTGATGTGATAATAGCAATCACAATCCTTTTATTCTGTGTCCAAATTATAAACTTTATAAATTTTTATTTTCGTAATATGTCGAAATTATAAACTTCATATTTAATGTTGCAAGTAATATAATCCAAACTCCAACAGTCTTCGTAACCGCACCAGTGCCCTAATGGAACTGTTCTACAGCTGCGTGGGTTTCTCGGAGCTTTTCCTGTATGCCACACACGGTTTTAGTCTTATACGGACAGCAGTCCTGGAGGGGAACAACGAACAACCAACACACGTACAACCCTATTATGTCCGCGTTATATATAGTATACTTTTACACCAGTGTTCTTCAAGTCGTAGGCAGTGGCCCACTGGCGGCGGCGGAAAGGTTTCTCTGGGCCAGCACAAATTCTGCTTAATCATGCAACGAGATTGTGTGCGTAATTTTTTTTTCTCCCATTTAGTCTGTGGGATTAACATCTGAAGGATCTCCTAATTCTGTGAAAAGACTTTCTCTGACAAGTCAATAATAGAAGCCAAACCGAAGAAATCGAATGGATGTTATTGTATATATTTTAATCTCTAACCGGCAGCAGATGTTGCCTTCGCTGAAAATTGTAGTTTTGTGACATCAGCTTTAATAAATAAACTGCTATCTACATGTGTTTCTGTTTCGTCCTTGCTTAATTGTCGGGTGGGTCACGAAACAATTTCCACTGTTTTAGTGAGTCATGAAACAATTTCCACTGTTTTAGTGGGTCATGAAACAATTTCCACTGTTTTAGTGGGTCATGAAACAAATTCCACTGTTTTAGTGGGTCATGAAACAATTTCCACTGTTTTAGTGGGTCATGAAACAATTTCCACTGTTTTAGTGGGTCATAAAACAATTTCCACTGTTTTAGAGGGTCATGAAATAATTTTCACTGTTTTTTGTGGGCCATGAAACAATTTCCACTGTTTTAGTGGGTCATGAAACAATTTCCACTGTTTTAGTGGGTCATGAAACAATTTTCACTGTTTTAGAGGACCATGAAACAATTTCCACTGTTTTAGAGGACCATGAAACAATTTCCACTGTTTTTGTGGGCCATGAAACAATTTCCACTGTTTTAGTGAGTCATGAAACAATTTCCACTGTTTTAGTGGGTCATGAAACAATTGCCACTGTTTTAGTGGGTCATGAAACAATTTCCACTGTTTTAGTGAGTCATGAAACAATTGCCACTGTTTTAGTGGGTCATGAAACAAATTCCACTGTTTTAGTGGGCCATGAAACAAATTCCACTGTTTTAGTGGGTCATGAAACAATTTCCACTGTTTTAGTGGGTCATGAAACAATTTCCACTGTTTTAGTGGGTCATGAAACAATTTCCACTGTTTTAGTGGGTCATGAAACAAATTCCACTGTTTTAGTGGGTCATGAAACAAATTCCACTGTTTTAGTCGGTCATGAAACAATTTCCACTGTTTTAGTGGGTCATGAAACAAATTCCACTGTTTTAGTGGGTCATGAAACAATTTCCACTGTTTTAGTGGGTCATGAAACAAATTCCACTGTTTTAGTGGGTCATGAAACAAATTCCACTGTTTTAGTGGGTCATGAAACAATTTCCACTGTTTTAGTGGGTCATGAAACAAATTCCACTGTTTTAGTGGGTCATGAAACAATTTCCACTGTTTTAGTGGGTCATGAAACAAATTCCACTGTTTTAGTGGGTCATGAAACAATTTCCACTGTTTTAGTGGGTCATGAAACAATTGCCACTGTTTTAGTGGGTCTTGAAACAATTTCCACTGTTTTAGTAGGTCATGAAACAATTTCCACTGTTTTAGTGGGTCATGAAACAATTTCCACTGTTTTAGAGGGTCATGAAACAATTTCCACTGTTTTTGTGGGTCATGAAACAATTTCCACTGTTTTAGTGGGTCATGAAACAATTTCCACTGTTTTAGTGGACCATGAAACAGTTTCAACTATTTTGGTGGTCCCCGGGTATTAAAAAAACACTAAAGGTTGAGAAACAGAGTTATACACTGTCAGGTTGATTCTAAGAAAACTCATGTTTATGTAAAAAATCACCCTGTAAAAGAAGATATAAAACTGCATTTAAACTATGCATTATGAGGAATGAATGTAAGAAAAGCTTAAGTTTTGCAGACAAGTTTATTTCAGCCAGTCTTGAGCCCGCGGCTGTGCATACAGGTCATGCCATAGAGAAGGTTGAAGTTAAATCACCAAGTTACGTGCAGACTTACTTGCACAGCATGACACCGTCTCTCAACGCTCGGTGCAACTCCTTCTGTGACTGGTTGGCCTAGAACGAGACATAGTTGTAGACAGTTGAACTAGAGGCAGCCATTTAGTGTTTAACTTTGACCCTTACTACAACTAAAGCGCGCATAATTATAACGACAGATTTGACAGTACTCAGAAAAGCTGCTAAAGTAGCAAGAGTTCTTTTTCATAAAGTGCATGCAATGTGACGCTGGTAGTATGACTATCCACATTCTTCTGTCTCGTGTTTTTTAGCCAACTCTTGACACAAATGATCCTCCATGCCATGATGTCACACTGTCTAGCATCTTTTCTCTAGGTCTCCCTCTGCCTCTCCTCCCCTCCAACTTTCCTGCTGGCACAAGGTACTCCAGTTTTCTCCTTTTCATGAGAAGACCAAAGAATGTAGATTATTTCTTACTGATGTGTGTAATCAGATCTCTTTGTA
The DNA here is from genome assembly GCA_905116865.2 of Candidula unifasciata. NCBI lineage: Eukaryota > Metazoa > Mollusca > Gastropoda > Stylommatophora > Geomitridae > Candidula > Candidula unifasciata. The sequence continues at coordinate 13,195 of CAJHNH020002256.1, read as the reverse complement.
AGCTAGTTTTTTCTCCCCCATACATCTTCATTACTCTCTTTATCTGTGCAGTGAATTCTCATCATTCGTGTATAAATCCACATCTCCGCCGCTTCCAAATAAGCGTAACAAAAGTAGATCAAATTAATTTTAAAAATGGGAACAAATGGATAAGACTAAGGCTAAAGCTATTTATACACTAATTCAAGAGCAACGAATTAGAAGGTTTGGTCAAATGACGAGAAGGTCCTGGTACCAACTGGGACAGAGATTCACACTGATGAAATACAATGGACACAGAGCAAGCAGACGACCACATTATAAAGTCATCATTATCATCAAGTAGCAGGTCCTTTGCAGAACGTCGCTCTCATTACGGTCTGCCTGAAAGAAACTTGGTCTCTCGCCACCTCTCCCATCTTACGCACTTTCATTCTCAAGGAGTCACTTATATCCTGTGCCCACATATAATGTAACGGCTCCAAAAACAATAATCGTGTGCAGTGTGGGAGTTTGTGTGAGTGTGTATGTGTGTGTGTGTATATATATGGGTGTGTGGTCGCGAAGAGAAGAATAACTGTGAGTACACAAGACAGGCATGGGAAACTTTTTAACTTAAAATCCTACAACACAAGAATTTATAACTGAATAAGTTGTTTACATTTTATCACGGTGTACGGAAGTGAATCATGGACAGTCAGTATGTTAGTGAGAAATTATGGGAACGCTTCAGTGATGTTACTTTATAGATAAATGTTAAGAACACAACATGAAAACACAACGACAGAGAGAGAGAGAGAGAGAGAGAGAGAGAGAGAGAGAGAGAGAGAGAGAGAGAGAGAGAGAGAGAGAGAGAGAGAGAGAGAGGAAGGGACAGAGAGAATAAAGAACGTCTTGAAAGAGTTTCTCAGTGCATCTCAGAAAGAATATCTCTCAAAGAGACGCGATTACCCGCATCAGAACGGGAATGCTGAAACAATTCACAATGTTACTGGTTTAGGGGAGGGGAAAGAGGGGGGGGGGGGGTAAGAGTAGCAGATGAAGACCAAAACAGAAGATATAGACTGTTTACTTGTATGATTTCTGCATCAGAAATCTTCTTCCGAAGATTCACCGGCTGTAAACTGCGGCGGAAAGTTCTAGTTGTTCACCTGTCCTTGACTTCAGTTCTAAGTCCATGACTTAAGTGTTGCGCGAACATACATTTTTCAAATCTGGGATAGATGTGTACAGATTGACGAGTCCTTGTTTCCCAGGCAGACGCACCCCTCATTCAAAGTAAAAGTCGATCATGTCTAGTCTATACGTTAACCAGGTCTACGACAGGAAACCTGTGTCTAGGACAGAGGTTCTCAACCTAAGGGGTTTTGACTCTTTTTCGGGTCGAACGGCTTTTTCCCAGGAGTCGCCTAGACCATCGGAAAACGTATATTTATTGAAGTTTTGAAAAAGCAACGAAAATAAGTGTATGGTTGGGGGGTTGCCACAACATGAGGAGGTGTATTAAAGGGTCACGGCATTAGGAAAGTTGCGAACCACTGTTCTAGGAGAACCGCGAAGAGGTGAAGATAGATACTGACGGTGATGAATTCAGGTTCTGGTGCACAAGCACTTGCGGTTCAGCACCTCTTCATCCAGGACCAGAAACGATTGAGACCACACTTGGAGACATGCAACAGAGATCAGAAGAATAACTTACGATTGGTTCGTGTTCCCCTGCGGTGACGGCGTTGACCCAGTTCATGACGGCGGTCATCGTTCCGGCTGCCTCCTCCTGGTCATAACGCTGTGGACACATAATGAAGATAAACTGTACAACTGTTTGAAGGACAGGATCGACCTTAATGCGCTGAGAGTTTATCACACATGACTCAGTCTCTATGTAGAGCACCTTTCGACTGAGACTATAGCAATGATCTCCATCCCCCATACCCCTCCCCCCACCTTTTTTTCCACCCCCCCCCCTTTTTCATAAGATGTTGCAGAGCCAACCTCAACGTTTTCTTTCGTATGTTCGTAATTTCACTTCGTAATTTCACTAATCAATGTTACCTTAAGTAGTTTGTCATTGCCTACTGTACAGTCTGCTCTCTACAGCACTGTCGAAACCAATGCAGGGCGGTCTGTTGCAAAATCAGCAGCGGTTAAAAACGAGCACGGCACCTTAGAATTACAATTCCTCTCCAGTCACAGCCCTCTGTCTCGTGTATTTTCAAACGTTGGTTTTATACTGCTGGCGACCACAAAATCTTTCATTAATACCGTACAACAAAATGGCAGTTATCGAAAATACGTCAGTTAAATAATTTTGTGTGTTCGTGTCTGTTCACGTGGTTTTGTTGATTTATGCAATGTGCCGATGAAGGTTCTGTAGACGCAACGTTCAGATTCCATTTCTGTGGTATTACACTGTGAAGCTCGCTGGTCTATTCTCGGTTTCATTTTATATCTTTTCAAATATTTTTGACACATGATTTCTATGCCATACTTTTAAACTGTCCATCACCTTCTGTCTTGGCCTCCCTCTGACCCTCTTGTTCTCCAACATGCATTCCAGTGTTCTCCTTCACAAGACATGACCAAAGTCTTGACTGCCTCCTTCACAAGACATGACCAAAGTCTTGACTGCCTCCTTCACATGACATGACCAAAGTCTTGACTGCCTCCTTCACATGACATGACCAAAGTCTTGACTGCCTCCTTCACATGACATGACCAAAGTCTTGACTGCCTCCTTCACAAGACATGACCGAAGTCCTGACTGCCTCCTTCACAAGACATGACCAAAGTCTTGACTGCCTCCTTCACATGACATGACCAAAGTATTGACTGCCTCCTTCACAAGACATGACCAAAGTCTTGACTGCCTCCTTCACATGACATGACCAAAGTCTTGACTGCCTCCTTCACATGACATGACCAAAGTCTTGACTGCCTCCTTCACAAGACATGACCAAAGTCTTGACTGCCTCCTTCACATGACATGACCAAAGTCTTGACTGCCTCCTTCACATGACATGACCAAAGTCTTGACTGCCTCCTTCACAAGACATGACCAAAGTCTTGACTGCCTCCTTCACATGACATGACCAAAGTCTTGACTGCCTCCTTCACATGACATGACCAAAGTCTTGACTGCCTCCTTCACAAGACATGACCAAAGTCCTGACTGCCTCCTTCACAAGACATGACCAAAGTCTTGACTGCCTTCTTCACATGACATGACCAAAGTCTTGACTGCCTCATGCAGCTGTGGGTGGACATTTATCTTCGAGAGTTAATGTCTTTCAAAATATTTTTTAGTATTCTTTCATATCTGTTCCCAACATTCCCTTTGTGCAGCTTCAATATACTGTTTCACTAATCGGAGAATGGTTAAACCAAAAGTGACACAAACAACAGGGGTCATCGCAGACAAGCTAACAAAAGGTCAAGGGTCCATTTCCACGCCTCCAGGCAAATTGAACATAGAGGGACAGAATAATTTATAGACGAATCGGCAACTGAAGGGTGGTGTGGTCAGCATTACACCAGCTGCCTTTACTTCCCATGACTTTTACCTGTACCCATTTCAGGCTGTCGACCTGGAAGCCAAAGTCCTTTTTAAAAAGTCTAGCACCTACTGAATTTGAACCCACAGCCTTCGAATGCGCAGACTAGCACCTAGACAAAATACAACAGCTGCTCTAAAGTGAGGACATTATCATGACATTAATTCACTGAACTCTGACTAAGAATCTTAAAGAAGATGGGCAAATACATACACGGGAACAAACGGGCGATTTTACAGTAGCCTTTATCGACAAAAAAATTAAAAAAAATTAAGGGGGTGCAAAAATGGGAGTTTTGTCGGTAAATGTGGGTGCCAAAACCACCGTTTGTTTCTGTGTTTTCCTCCTCCCGCCTGTTTTTCCTTCTACCGCCTGTGTTTTCCTTCTCCCGCCTGTGTTTTCCTTCTCCCGCCTGTGTTGAACTTCTTAGTCAAGAGTTCAATGGAATAATTTCCCAGTAGTAAAATCAACTTACGTATTCCAATTTCTTCTCAATATCAGCTCCAAGACCAGATTTCTTCGCTCTGTTTTCTGCCATCTTTGATTAATTTGAAACACCGAGTGCTGGAATGCTGAAACAGAAGAAGAAGAGTTACACGCGTTAACACGTTCAATACACTTTAATTGTAAGTTTTCTTTCACCAACTTCGTAATTCTGACTCTTCACATGACTGTGTGATCGTTGGAGTCGGTTACTATCAGCTGACGTTGAATTGAAGTCGGAGAACATCTGTCCGAGAGGCAGGGGACAAGAATCGCGCACAAATTAGCCAGTAAAACGGACGTACACAAAAACTACTCAGGTTCTGGTACAAAACTACAAAACCAAAGTCCAAATAAACGAACAAACAAGACTTTCCGCCAGAATTCAGAAAAACGCAAAGAAGAAGAAGAATCAGCTGACGTAATTAACTGCTGTGATGTTGACTCCCTTTTAGGCAACATGCCTGTGTCATGAGAAAGAATGGAAGCGAATTTGGCAACAATTAGCAGGATTGATAGGAAAATAGCAAAGGGAAGACAAAGAGATAATTATCTAGATGGTTTAGCCATGTGGATGAGGTGAGACAGAACACTGAAGTGATCTGTGACTCTGGTGATCGTTTGAGGTGGCGAAATGTTACAGCCTATGTTTATCTGTACAGCAGATAATAGTGATTACCACTATGATGATTATATATCAGAGTTTAAAGTCTAAAAGCGAGAAGATTATTGCACCGAATTTGATCTATGTGGCTCGACACCACGACTAACTCCCGCTGAGAGCGTCGCAAAAACCCGATCTCTGTAGCCGCAGCGACAATCTACACAGTTTCATCTTATCCTCGAGTTTCGGCTTTCCCCTGAATTTTTATTTCCCCGTTCCCACGTGTCCCGCCAGTCTATTGGCTAGACATCGACCTGGCTGCTTCAAGATACGAAGATAAGTGATATTGTGTATTTGTGTTGTATTGTCTAATTTGTGCAGTGTTGATGAAAGTTTCATAACCACAACGGTCGCGTTTTGTTTGTGTTTGTTATATTGTGAAGCTCGCTGATAAACTTTTCGTTTGGGTTTATATCTTTCCTGGGATCTCTTCAAACCTGAACTTGTGAACCGAATACTGCAGTCAGTGAAGGGAAGGCATTACCTTTACCAGAGCGCGGAAACGGTTTAACGACGCAATCACTGATACGCCCACAACGTCCCTGTAAAATTCCACAGTCAGAGCAGTTTAGTCTGTTTATATTTATTTCACGGATCAACATCATGACACACCGGTGTAACCCATAATTGTTCTGTTTTACTTCTAACTCATATCTGAGTCTGACAAATCTCCGCGTAGTGCACAAACTCCATTGCACCGCTCAGGATCCTAAAACTCCAAATTTCGCCCGGGCAGCGCCGTTAGGCTACTCTTTTACGATTTCCAACTGCCAGGGTATTTTTTCTTATGTACGCAACAATACACACGGGCGGACGGTCTTACCACCCAAAGACAAGGTGAAATTACTAGAAGTCTACGTCACAAAGTCCCAGCCATCACCGCGGTTTGAATCCGGGACCTCCAGCACTCGAGGCGGATGCCATACCCCGAGACCACTCACCCTGAGCTGCCATGCATGAATATACCACCAAAAGAACAAGATATTTGAATCATAAGAACAGAACGGGCGCGACTATTTGGCGTACGCGCGTGTAGCTGCTGAGGAGGAGATCAGAACACTTATGTATCTATGCATGGTTGTTTGATGGTTGCTAGCACTAATCACCGTTTATTATGTCTTTTTTAATATTCGGGTGCTGCCTGGTCTCGAGGTATCGTACGCCTTGTTTAAGTTAATAATAATAATAATAACGTGGCTGTATTTAAACGATAACTCAAAAATACAGTTTCAATACATGGTTGGGGTTGAGTGGAAGGAGGGGGGGGGGTTTACGGGGGGGGGGGGGGGGGGGGAGAGGAACATTTGTTTTCTAACGCAATTATATAAAATGGGGGGGGGGGGGTGCTGAGCTCTTTAAAACGTATAAACCTTTCGAGGGGGTGGGGGAGGAGGGAGGTGAGTTCAAGGGACCCTAAGTGCCCAAACCTGGGGATTGCGGCGCAACAAATCACTGGCTTGATTAGGTTGTGTACGCCATGCCCAGTTTTTGCAAGTTTCATCTGTTTTGTGAACACATTTTAAAGAAATGTGTTTGTATGCGCCCTCTGTTTTTCTCGCCTGCTATTGCCCACACAAGTTACTCATTTTCCAAGCACTCGTTTCCCTCCCGGCACGGGGCTAAATATAGCAACAGAAAGGGAACAGGAGCCAGTGTGTGTGCACATTCCTGTATCGGCTTGAGCACAAAATAGAAACGAAAGCAAGAGTAGATATTATGGGATAGATGCGCTGAATTTTTAGGAATGTAGAGATGTTGGAGTTGATGCTGTCTTCACTCTGAATATTTTCACAAAAATATACGTCAGTGGCTAAATTATGTTTTGAGGCAACCATCATCATTATCATCATCATGCTCATCATCGTCATTATCATCATAAGCCTGATCGTCGCCATCATCCTCAATCTTATCCTATCGTACCTTTGTTCAACAAACAGAGCTGGCAATTAATCCCTCATTTCTAGTTTATCCTGTGCGACCATTTCGGTACAGAGAATGGAATCACGTCCAATAGACTTGCCTGCCTCATCAACTTTTATCGTAGGGCTTTTCTTTGACGTTTTCGCGTCATATATCCAGGTGTTTGTAATTCCAGAATCTCTCTCTCTCTCTCTCTCTCTCTCTCTCTCTCTCTCTCTCTCTCTCTCTCTCTCTCTCTCTCTCTCTCTCTCTCCAGATATATCTATTAAAAATCTGTAATCCAGATGACCCGCAGTCTGTCGACTTGACGCAACAGCTGATTCACTTAGTCTCTTCAGTAGAACAATCTGTATTGCAGTGGATTCCAGGTCACTGTGGCTTGAAAGACAAGGAAATAGCGGACAGATTGGCCAGAAGCGGCAGTGAGACGGTACAACCAAAAAGTGATTTAACCCACAAAGAGACTGAGACAATAATACTATCTAGCATTCGAGAAAAGTGGCTGGATACACACATAATTTTATCCTCGCTTCATCGCCTCTCTAGAGAGGTAAAGTGTATTATATTCAGACTAAAGCTTTTACCATCTATCAGAATTGTACTGCACAGAAAACAATGTCATCCTTTCTAAAGATCCTTCAGCATGGGAAATGATCCAGGCATACAGCATAGACCTACAACCTAACTATACAGTCACAACAACAATTCCAGGCATAGACAGAAGGGCTGAAGAATGTGACCTAGTACTGCATGCAAAGACCCTTGAACATGTCTACAACTGTTATCCGAAACCTGAATAAACACACGCATACACCGATGGATCATTGGAGGAAAAAATAAAATGGAGTAGCTGGATCGGTCATCATGCTGCAAGATGGGACCACAGTAGAAACGTCATGCGCCTCCGGAAGACTCTCAACAAACTTCAGAGCAGAGCAGCAAGCAATTATTGATTCAGCCAAACGGCTCGTGGAAAGAAAAATTAAAAACAGCAAAATTGTTTTCCTTTGTGGATGCATGTTAGTCCTTCAGGCGACTCAGAGGGATCCACGAGACAACAGGGAGAGAGAACTGACCCGCCAGCTATACAGATTTACATAAAACAATCAAATCATTCTCCAATGGATCCCGGCTCACTGCGGCATACCAGGAAATGAGTTAGCAGGCAAACTTGCAAAAAATAGAACAACGGAGGAACAACACCCCCATTCATTGTCACTACCATAAATCAAAACACTTATCAAAGGAAAATACAAGGAATTGGAGAAGAGAACAAGCCAACAATTAACATTCACAAGACCCCATCAGCAAACTCAACAGAAAGCAAAGTACAACAATTTTCCGTCTACGAACAGGACACTGCAGGCTCAACTACCACATGCATTAAAAAAAGATTGTACAGTCCCAACAGTGCGCCTGACCACAAACACCTGAGCACGTTCTGCAGACCTGCCCACTCTACCAAACACAAAAGAAGAAGAAGAAGAAGACTAAGAGCAGGGCACAACAGACTTAGTCAACAGATGTTCAAACTTTTTGATGTAGAAAACACGGAGACGTGTGCCGGTAGCGTTGTGGCATCTCAAAATGCTGAGGATGAGTTCCACCACTGTCAACGGTGTGCTGCGAACAGAGACACAATCCGGCCTGTTGCAATCACAGTGAAGACAGAGCTGTATGGCACACGCGAAGATATAGATTGCACGATAACTTTCCTAAAGGCTACCAGCTTCCTGAAACACGTTTTCTGACAGAAGGATCGAAAAAGAAGATAAGATAATGAACACTCAAATTCAGCCTAATGTCAAAACGGCTGCTATGGTGGAGTAATGGCTAACAATCTAGTCCTTCTGTCCAGTAGTCATTTATTTGAATCCTAACTCAAAAGGCATATTTGTAAATTGATCTAGTTTTATGTGTAATTCTAAAATAATAATAATATTTTTTTTTTTAAAGTAGGAAATGTTTTAGTAAGTTACGGTTAGAGGTATTATAGTGACTTCTTCTTCTTTTTCTTCTTTTTCTTTTCTTTTTCTTCTTCTTCTGCTGCGTTCGCCTTTAAAATGGCGGTTGGCACGTTCTGTTGTGGTGTATAGATAAGCTGCGATATCTACGTCTTTCTGCCTAACACATCTCATTTCAGCAAATCCCTAATTAAATTACTCACCACTTACGACATGCTTTAAGTGGTTGGTAACCCCCCCCCCCCCCCCGCCCTCCCACTCCCTCATTTACCATTTACAAAATCTGGTCACAGGAAGCCACTGGGAAAATTGTGGCCTCAACAGCAGCAGGGCCCCTTCGTATGCCCAGTAGTTTTCAAACGGTGGAAAAGGGACTTTTCAAAGTCAAAACATAGCCACAGTTTCAAATCAGTTATCCCAGTGAAGAAGAGAAGAGAATGAAAAAAATCCCCCACACTCGTAAGAAGCCAAACATTTCATTGTTACAGACCCACAGTCTAAAAAAATATGAAAACCACTGACTTAAATATCACACTGACATCAGGCTCCAGACGAATCCTTTTTTTATCTCAGGTAAAGCAGTCTGCAGAAAGTCATTGTGACAAACGAAAGAAGGCTCTAAGTGGACAGTTAGGATCTTATATTTTCTAACATCAAGTGATCAAATTACGAACTTCTTTTCTACAAAGGGGTTGGGAATATAGCATGCCGTGATCAGTTGATGTCCACAACTTGATGGGCTCAGCCATCGTCAGACGTGTATTGATGTTTGTTGTAACAAGGGAGTAGTAGTAGTAGATTTCTACCCCACCAGGACATCACACAAGCGGTAAGCACCCGATGACACACAGTGCCACCATGCGGATGATGATCACCCGTGGAGAGGTCCCGGAAACCGCGTACGCTCTCTTGGATCATAAAATCCCGAAAATGTATATACGACATCGGGGATTCTATACACGCCTGTGTCAAACTGGGATATACAGTATGTCTAAAAGATAAAGGTATATCTCTATCTTTGTCTGGTTGTCCACTCATCCAACCTTCCGTCTGTTTGTATATTTGTCAGTCTGTCTGCCTGATACTACCAGTATCCTCACACATTGGCCAGACCTTCTGACACGGACAATTGCTTCAATGAGCTCAACGTCTTTTAAACCCTATGGTGGCAATCGGAGTTTGTATGCGACCTGAAGCAGCCAACCCATTCTCTGTTCATTGCCGAAACTACTTTTCAAGGGGGTCAAATATTGTGTTATCTCTGAAATTGTTAAATGCTGCAGTCTGCATAAAATGATGCACACACAGGACTTAAAAAAAAAAATTAGTTGTACGCAGCAATGGCACCTCTTATTTTAATGCATCATTTATTTGGCGATGCTGTTCAGAGTTCTGGCATATTTTTCTAGGGGTGAAAGAAGCCAATGACAGAGACGGCCGTTTAAGCATGAATTGTTGGGTGTTTAGTAATTTAAACGGCGAAATAATTAGGCGGCATGACCCGTTCCTTCCTCAAGAGATCTCCTTCTTGAAGAAGCCCAAGTAAACAGAGTCAGCTGCATTTATCGAGAACTAAAATCATCTTTATTCTATTTCTGCCTGTTCATAAACGGTTTCTTGACAGCTATACCCAATGCTACAAAAGTGCCGGTACTCACCATAAAGAGTCTACTACGGCAACGTTGCGAAAAAAAAAAAAGACACATAGAAAAGTGCTGATAATGTCTATTCTCTCATTCCCCCCCCCCCCCCCTCCCCCCACTCCAGTTCTGACATACTCCTGTTTAGATGTTTTAATAACGGTGTCAGTTGCGACACAAGCACACAGGCTCTATAATAACTTGATCAACAATTAAAACAACATGAATCCTGCGCTACAACAACCAATAAAAAGTCATTTAAATGGGAAAGACAGCAGGAACAGGCCCAAAATAGGAACAAGAAGGACTTTTGCAAAACCTAATATTGTATCGTGAAGGGATCTGAGATGGTGAGGGAAAGAAGGGGGTGCCGATAGCACGCCCTGGATAGATAGATAGATAGATAGATAGATAGATAGATAGATAGATAGATAGATAGATAGATAGATAGATAGATAGATAGATAGATAGATAGATAGATAGATAGATAGATA
>CAJHNH020002255.1:157327-161506 GCA_905116865.2 Candidula unifasciata | reverse complement strand
ACACCACAACACTGCAGACAGTCTCGCACATTGTCTGAATATACATTCACACCAACACGTTGTGTCAGCAGTCGAAAAAAAAATAAACATTCCAAATGCAATCCGCAGCTCACAGGGTCACGCCATGCATTCAACTCAGAAGCTGGGCGACGAAACTATATCCAGTCTACAAATGGATCAAAAATGCATCGGCCACCGTCCGACAGAAGCAAAGAATTTGCCTCTGTTTCGAACAGTGCCGCTGCCTAACGTCCATTTTGACCGGAAGTACACATTTAAACGTATCTACCATGTGGTTGGGGTCTTTTAGAGCCACGCGGGAGTGCAAGAAATTAGCAAGTCTATAGGTTTGCAGGTGAAGCTATTTTGTATTGCTGACCGATTGATATACTGAATGTTCTACGAAAAGTAAAAAGATGTTTGGGAGAAGAACGTGATGTCTGTGAATCGTGAACCATGACCAGACTGCAAGAATAAATGTTAGAAAAAGGTGTGGCTAGACAAGAGCACAATGCAGGAAGACAAGGACAAATAAGAAACCAACACAGAACTGGTTTCATATGCCGCTATATAAGCTGCGGGATTTACTGAGGAGGGGATTCGAAGTTAGTGGATGAATTGGTGGATCTTCAATGAGGAAAATCCTGTCGACTTGCTAACTAACGCATTCTCAACACAATATATCTACTCCGTTAAATGTGCGCAATAATAATATACCAGCATGCATATTACCTCCCCGTTAAATGCGCACAATAATAATATGCAAGCATGCTAGCACAGAGATATTACCACACTAAAATTACCCCATGCTCATATGATCGACTTTCATGTTGCCAATGTCTGTCTAGGTTCAGTTTGTCTCAAGGTTTTGTCAGTGTCTTTTTCGAACAATGGGTCTCTAGTAGACTGTGTCAGCACAAAGAAACAGTATGTGGACCAATCGACACTGGACATACATTGTTATCTTACAGGGTATATAGATCTTGTGACCCTCGACGGAGAAGCAGCTGGTCATCTCTGCTCTGTCTACATCAGTGGAGGTAATCTTTACCCTTTGGTTAACTCCTCATAGCATGCGGCTGTGGCTTAGGCTTCGCGAGTCCGGTTCGTAATTCCAACGTACCGCGATCGAAACTCACTGCAGGATGCGTTATTTTTTATTATGAAATTGGGCGTCGCAGGTCGACCCTACCTTAAATGGGTGCCATGATGTATGTCCTGGAGAAGTAATCAGGGCCGGTAAAATGCTGACCACATTACCCACTTAGGGCCCATTGGTTTGTAAAAAAAAAAAAATGTTGGTACTCTTTGCTTATGTTCAATGCGCCTAAGGTGTAAAAAGTGATCTTTGCTTTTTTTATGTTTCTCTTCATAGCTAGTTAGCCGCTAAAAGTAGCCGATTTAGATAAAGAATTGACACTGTCTCACACAGGTCGTTTTCATAAGCGCGGTACCCCTGTCTTAGGCAGCCAGGGATGAGAGAACTTTGATTGTGTGTCCTTTTTGCATTCCCTATGAGTGTAAAATGTCCGCCAGATGGCCTTGCCACTCCCAGCGGCACTATTACATCCCTACTGAAATCACCTTTTTGTGCTACAGTATGGTTCGACTTCTACCATATGGCATCGATTATGTATTCCTTGTAATAAAGTAAGACTCAGTATAGATATGCCTGTTAAGTAAAATAGGTTTATGTATGTGTATACATGTCGGCTCTGTGGCTAAGTCAATGTGAACACTTTGTAACGCCGGGGCGCCGTGTTCGATACCAGCTGCGAGCAATGCGCCTTGCGTTGGTTTCGACAGTGCTATCAGGAGGCCGACCGTCCAGTGGGAAATGGCAAACTACTAGACGTAAATTTGCCTAGAGAAACCACACAACAGCCAGGACCTGCTGTGGTTGGTTCTGCAACGACCTGTAAAAGGATACGCAACTAACCATATGTATACATACAAATATATTTATGCGTGTTTTGTGTATGTGGGTTTCGTATTTGTAATTTAGTATAAGAATTATATATATGTTTAATATTATGTTTACTTTGTTTGTTTGTTTAGATTTCAATTGCGTGTTTGGGTGGCATTCTGATTGCTATTATGCCCCTTCTGGCTAGTTGCGCCCGACAGTATCATATTGTGTTGCTAAGGAAGATTAGGATTATACTCATGGAGCAGTCTGGATTTTCGCCGCCAGATAACAGTTCTGCCATTTGTAGGTCAGAAATGTGGCTTTTTGCTATCAGAGGTGACGAGAAAGGGTGTTTCGTTAAGTGCTGATAGCAGAAGAAGAAAAATGGCACAAGAAGAAGAACACATAACGCATTTGTAAGATAAACCTTATTACATATTTCTCAATGTCTGTGTCTATAAAAAAGCATTTGACAGCATTGATAGGGAATCTCCCTGGAAATTGATGGGGCACTATGGAATCCCACAGAAAATTATCAACTTAGTAAAGGCAACATATGAAGACATGAAATGTCGAGTTCTTCATGAGGGAAAGCTAACAGATGCATTTAAAAAAAAAAAAAACAGGTGTGCTACAGGGATGTCTTTTGTCGCCTTTCTTATTTTTTTTTTTTTACTGGCCATAGACTGGACTATGAAAACAGTAACTGCTAACACCAAGAATGGAATTCAGTGGACGCCTACAAAACAGCTTGATGATCTGGACTTCGCTGATGATATTGCTCTTCTGTCCCATTCACGGAATCAGATACAAGATAAATTGAATATACTTAATGCGAGATCACAGCAGCTTGGTCTGAAAATACATAAAGGAAAGACAAAGATAATGAGAATAAATCAGGCAAATAGTAATGTGGTTTCTCTTAATGGCACCCCACTCCAAGACGTAGAGTCGTACACCTATTTAGGCAGTAATGTAGATAAAGATGCAGGAACTGATACAGATATTAAAACACGAATACAAAAGGCAAGAGGGGCTTTCATAGCACTAGGGAATTTGTGGAGGTCAAAAGAAATTAAAAGAAATACTAAACTAAAAATTTGTAATTCTAATATCAAATCAGTACTATTGTATGGGGCGGAAACATGGAGAACAACCAAGGCCAATAATAAGGCTAATAAATTACACACATTTATTAACTGGTGCCTGCGCAGAATATAGGGAATAAAATGGTATGATAGAATAACTAATGTAGAACTTTGGGAGAGAACTAAACAGGCTCCAGTGGATCAGGAGGTGAGGAAAAGACGCTGGCGTTGGGTAGGGCACTCACTGAGAAAACAGGAGAACAGCATAACTAGAATGTCTTTGCATTGGAACCCACAGGGGCATAGGAATAAAGGAAGGCAAAAAAAACACATTGAGAAGAGAGCTGGAGAATGAGGTTAGAAAGATTGGGAGGACATGGGGAGAGCTCCATGCAATGGCGAAGGATAGAACGACTTGGCGTGAGTTGGTTGAGGGCCTATGCTCCATTGGGGGATAGAAAGGCAGAAAAAGAATAAGAATGTCGGTGTGTTCACAATGACGATAGTCTTATTCACGGCAACAGGTCAACCCATATAAGCTTCCTTCCAGTGCCAGTGGAAATTAAGCATGATACCGCTCATTGTCTCTTGCGAAAACTTTTGAACAGACAAATCAGTCCCGACAAAATCCAGAAGCATGCACAGGAGTGAATGTACACGGCAGCCAATAAGTGAATCAAAACAGTTTGTACGTCATTAGAAGCAGCCCGTCATAAATAAATTGGCAGTACACACGCATAATTAGTGCATACAGCCATTCCCAAGGCAATCCAGACAACTGCCATTTCTGACCATTTGAACCTAAATCACTGTGGGCAAAGTCATAAGGTATATTCCGTGAAATACATAGGTCTCGCTGTTGCAAGAATTGTGTAATTTTGGCATCTTTACTGTGAACTCCAGTCAATAATTAGATACCTCGTTAGCGCGAATCAAGGCCGGAAGTAATGACCTTTTTACAATTTCAACAGATTCCCTGCCATACCCAAGAATCTGGATAGGGAGACCCGTTCATAGAGGGAATTAATGTTATGATAGAATCACTTATGTTAAGCTCTGTTAGAGAACTAAAGAAGTTCTAGTAGACCGAGAGGTGAAGAAAAGACGCTGCCGTTGATAAGGACACACGTTCGGAAAAAACTAAAAACAGTATAAAAAGAATGCGTTTACACTGAACCCACA
>CAJHNH020002255.1:139827-152327 GCA_905116865.2 Candidula unifasciata | reverse complement strand
GACATCTGTGGCTTAAGCTGTGTGAACGCGCTTTGCAGTGCTGGGGTGCCGGTTTCAATCTTTGCTGCAGGTAATTTGGCAGCAGACGACCAAGCGTTGGTTTCGACATTGGTATCGACAGTCGACCGTTCAGAGGTAATAGCAAACTATTCAATGTAAAAATTTGCCTAGAAAGCCCACAAGAGCCATACAAAAATGTATGTGGTTGGTTCTGCAAAGTTCTTTGAAAGATTCGCCAACTAAATATCTAAGCCTATTTACCACAGTTTCTGAACTCCGTATTTGTCGACTTCAAATTTTGGAACGATTTGTATGCTTTAAGGAAGTAGACTTTAAGGCTTTCATTTATACTACTTTATTTGAAGTAAAGTTTGGGTTGATGTTTTTCCCCTGGAAGCTCTGCAGTATCGATTGCTGGGATTCAAAATAGAAGTTTTCGAGACCCCAAAACTTCCATTGTTTGCGATAGTGGACAGCAGAACACAACCCATGGACACGTACACAGTCAAACAGAATCTTACAACTGTTCAGAAGGTAGCTGTGTCGGTCAACAACTCAGATAATATTCTGACACTGTGCGAGGTTGAAGTTTATGGAGGTAATGTACGAAGTAATGTTTCAGTCAGTTTGTTTAGCGTTGTAGTATAGCAAGTTGCAAAGCAGGAGAAAACAAAAAACAGAAGCTTTGTTACAGTGGCTCTCAGCCTTGGTAATGTCGCGGCCGTCTATCCTCCGACTGTCGGTCGGCAAAGATGGCGGCCGCAAAATATCCAGTCGAGCCACAGTCACGTGTTAATTGTGCTTTTCCGGCTACTTAATTTGCGGTCTTCCGGCGGTTTTTCGCCAACAACCGCTACCGCCACGAGGCCCCCGCGCCGCTCACGCGGCTTGGATTGGGGCTAAACTAGATGGCTAGGACTCACGAGCAGCAGCTTCCGCATCTCCTGCATCCTTGCTCGTGTGTCTTAGCCATCTAGTTTAGCCCCAGTCCACGCCGCGTGAGCGGCGTGCGAGCCACGTGGCGGTAGCCATAGTCGCCGGAGAAGTGCAAATTAAGTAGCCGGAAGCGCGCAATTGACACGTGACTGTGGCTCAACTAGATATTTTGCGACCGCCATTTTTGCCGACCGTTAGTCGGAGTATAGCACAGCGGCCCTTTAAAAAGTTGCGACCCCTAAACAATTATTTTCCCTTACAACTTCAATGAATATGTTCTTTCCAAATGTCTTGGGCGACCCCTGTGAAAAAGTCGTTCAACCTAACACAAAAGGTCGCGACCGGCAGATTGAGACCCGCTGATCTAGAAAGATGCCTACACAAGTATACACACATACACACGGCCGCCATTACCACACTCAAACTCACACAGGAAAATAGGGAACGAAAGGAAAGTGATGAACAAAAATAAGGGGAGACACCTTTTCTGAGTGTACCTAGTGTGCCCATAGACGCTCCGTCTTCCGTCGCAAATATCTTAAGATGTAGATGCTAACTGTTCAAGTAGCATATTAATTATAAACTCGTCGACGAGAGTGAGAAGCACTAACGTAACACATAATCTGTTTAAATCACCATTGATCACTGGCATCATGAGAGCTAACAGAATAAAATGGTTGGGGCATTTGGAAAGAATGTCAGATGACAGAGAAGTAAAATTGTATACACCTGAGAGAGGAATGGGCGTAGACCAAGAGGCAGACAAAAAAAGAAGTTCGAGAGATAATGTCCAGTCAGACCTGCAAACAACTGGTGTCACACATTGTGAAGAGAAGGCCAGCCTGACAGATGAATGGAGACGAGTGATATCTGCAGCAGTAAACCTCAAAAGCTCAGAATGCTAAAGAAGAAGATGACTATTCTGTGCTACTTTATGTGAAGTAAAAGTTCAGCGTACATTTGACATTATGATTTTTTAAAGGTATTTTTGAATACACTATACACTATTCGTATTCGTATTCGGCCGAATAGTTAGTCCCACTATTCGTATTCGGCCGAATAATGAAAATCACTATTCGGTACAGCCCTAATTTTTATAGACCAATTGGCACAAAATGGGTGATGTGGTCCGCATGACGCCGGTCGTCTTTACTTTCCGAGAAACCCCAGTGGCGATTTCTAAACTACGATAAATTTATCCTTTGGATTTAAAAAACAGAATAATTACTAAAAGAAGGCTCATGAAACTTTAAAAAAAAAATTAAAAAATTAAACAAAATAAAAGGGAAGAAAATTGCACGACTGATCCAACTGTATCCAAAGCAAGGTTTTCATGTTGAGCTCCACATTCTTCAAGCAAATCCCGAAACTTACACCTCTGTTAGCTACTGCCACGAAACGAACTGAAGATGGTAAATGCTGGGATGCCATCATTAATGCTCCTAATTTATTTACCACTTGAGGATGAAAGATAGAATGCCTCAATGTGAATGTCCTGTCTATCTTTATCATCCTTGCAGACTATAACAAAACCAACATTAGTGGCGGTGCGCCATTTCTTGTAATGAACAATAATTTGTGTATTAGAAAATCTGTAATTGTAATATAGTTTTAGGAAATCATCGTTAGTAAACTGATCCCTTATCTAACCCTTCAAGACAACAGTAGTTACCATTTCTTCCGTTGACATCATGACGGGAGATCTCATTCGTTCAAAAATACGTAACAGTACTGGAGCAGGTTTGGAAGGATATACGGGAAGCAGTCAAGAAATGGCAGAACGTGAGGAAGATGTTAGCAAGATCACCAGTGAAGAAGACAAAGTTAAAGAAGAAAATAAATTGACTGTATTATTGTTAAAACTTTGCGCCACATAGGTCAATAAAGAAAAGTGAACGTATTTTGTCAGTATTGTCGGTGGTCACAAGACACAAGATAATCTCTGAAAGTTGCACTGAACAAGTCAAGGCAAAAGTGAAACATCTTTTCAGTTATCATGGTTCATAGAGTTTCTAGCGAAGCAATGATCACAGAAGAAAAAAAAAAGGCGACATTTCTGAGTAGATTCAAAGTACACTCTAACCAGAACGATAGAGACAATAGGAACCATATATGATCAAACCTAAAACAATCGACCAAATAGGTTGCGTCAGAGAATGTAATTCCAGTTAAGGGAATCAGAAACATGCTTAAAAAGCGAATGTTAGCTTCCTAAGTTCAGTTGGAGTTAAGCATAGTCATTCAAGAGACATGAATTAAACAGACCTGGAGGAGATGGCAGAGATGTTCAATAACAGTATCAAAACGGCCTCACAAGTGAAAGAATGGCTACGTATCTACCTCATGCCAGTGCTTAGGCAATGCAAAGGTCACCCTGCTGCTAAACAGGGACCTAATCATCACCTACAACACCTAGTGATACAAATTATCTGTGAAAAATTGGCTAGCATGCTGCGTATATTCATGGAGTGGAGTAAAACCTTCTGCCAAACGTATAAGACAGCCATGGACTGAGAACAGCCACATGATCTAACGCAACAACATTCACCTGTGAGGTATAGGAAGGTTTTCAGAATGTAGGTGGCACGGTTGCAGGAGCAGTTGGTAAAGATGCTGCTTATCCTAGAGTCAATTATGACATTTTTTTTTTACACATGCTGCTGGATGTGCAATTCTGTCCCTGTGAGCCAGCTTCTGGGCATCAGAAGCATGAACTAAAACGCGTATTTTGCCTCGAGATTCAGCTAATTTGAGCTTGTCATGAGCGATATGATGACTATTCATTTCTCAGATGAACTACACGTTTTTGTTAATTTACATACAAATGTTCGAATCAATCCTGATACCTGTTCTATGACACTACTTTGTGCTACTTTGTCACACTTGGCAGGAACATCCTCAGCATCTTTGAGTGTCTGCCTTTCCAGTGATGATTCGGATTAATTCGGGGTATCTCTTAAACTAGACATGTTGACCGCACAGTCTAGTATGGAAGGGGTGTATGCAACTTTGTTGAATGTACTTTTCGAAACCTGCCCAGCTTTGAGGAAGAGCATGGTGTTGAAGTGAGGGGGGGGGAGAAAGTGGGGGTAGGGGGGGATTCTTAGAAATGACCCTCGCGTCGGCACTCATTAGCTTTGTCCACAATGTCGGCTAACTCTTTCAAGACTTTATTGTCGCGCCATGTGTATCGTTCCTGACCTAGGGTTTTTCTGCAGGCGAACAAACGTGATCGAGCTTCTACTTGGCTCTGCTATCGTTATATTGGTAGTATGCTATTTGTCCAGGTTACCGCCTAATGGTAACAATAACACCACATTCAGGTTAACGTTTGTGCCACTCAGAAACTTACGATGTCTTGATTTGGGCATCCACCAATGATTTATTCAGCAATCTTACTGTCTCTGACGGTGACCTCTTAAGCAAAACACAAAATTTGTTTCTGCACTATTCTCAACCACGGTCTTTTTCAACTGCTACTATGATACGTACCTGAGACACAAACAAACCGTCGTAGTTTGTTCGACTTCTGCCCCGTCGTTTGGTCGATGTCACTATAAACATATAAAGCTATCATCTTCATGTCATCATTATTATTAAAACGTTGTCCGACTATTCCATGAATATTTATCATTAACTTTTTAAAACCCTTAACCTTAATAACAGATTCCGTCTGCGATGCTCACCACTACGGACGTGAGTGTGAGTTTGAATGCTTTTGTCCTAACGATCAAGCCTGTTTTGTGGCTACTGGCGGGTGTCCATCCCTTTGCCCTGCTGGCTTTCAGGGTCCAAATTGTTCAAAAGGTAAGTGCTGCCTTACTCTCTTCTGTAGCATATAATTAATTGTAGATATCATCTAGATAATTTTTTACTTGTACACTGCCTACCTCTGTTTAAATCCGACACACGATAACCAACGGCAGTCACATTGGTGAAGCGGCTGAATACCCGCCTACGGATTGGTTGTGGCTTCAAATTCTGATAAAGCCAAACATTTTTTTTATCACCTTGGCTCCTAGGTCGACCTAGTCTTAACTTAGTACCAGGTAAAGTCCTGGGATGTAAAGTTGGACGCCATGATGCTAACCAGTTTGCTCTTTTTTTTTCTTGGGTGCAAGATGTTTCGCTACCGAGGGGAATTAATAGGTAACAGGTCTGCTTGCTGGATTCTTGTCTCTTTGTTCAGTCTGCCGTTTGATGTGAAAATGCCTAATGTATATTTGAATTCGCTAACCTATTTTAGTTAAAGTGCATTTATTTTTATTCGGATATTCTGATCTCCCTGTTTGTGTTGACAGCTTCTGTATTTTGTTTTTCGTTTTTTCGATGTTGATCTTCACGTTGTTATTTAAACAGCTATTGTGGGATGAATTAATGTTTTCCTGTAGACGTTAGATTCTTTTGTATAATAGTATAAATTATAATAACATAACATAGAATAACCAGAGTGTGGCCAGTGGGTACTACGGATGTTGAAGTCCAACAGCTGATTTACGACAGCTCACGCCAAGGTGATCTGATTATATAGATGATTCGGTGTTTAGAGGAAAGAGAAGTTCTTGAGTGTTCGCAGCTAAAGCCAATGGAACATCTTTAGTGCAAGACAGCATATCAAATCTAGCATGAGAATGGAGATGGAGGCGGTGACTGCAGCTCTCCGGCTGCTGGAGAACAAGATGTATACACATGTCATAATTGTAATAGACTCTGAAAGCATGCTGAAAAAGGTGGAGACAGGAATGCTTAGAGCAGAGTGGCAAACTTCACTAGAAAGGTTACAATTAGTGAGCATACTTTGGATCTTTTCTCCAGGCTATGCCGGCGTGGTGGGTAATAAACAGACAGACTGGCTGGATTTGCACCACTGGGTGGTGAACTGATACATAACAAGGCAGATGTAGTCAAGGCCCTTTGGGAACAGGCAACGGAATCAGAAGAGAAAGAAGATTATTATGGCTGGAGAGAATGAGGCACCTGGGTGTAACCAGAGGGTCTGGCCGGCTGACTACACTCAGAGAAAAGGCGAGACGGACATTTAACCAGATTTTGTCCGATGCTGTGAGTAATGGAACTCTGCGCTGGCTGCTGAAGATGAGGACGGAGCATACATAGGAACGCTTCGAGTGCTGGGATGTCAATTCTTAACTCAACTCTACTTAACTCAACGTAATCACTGATGATTTGGACAGAAGATGCAGAATTCAGTGACAGAAACATACAATTAGCATTAGGCATGGTTTCAGGAAGGAGAGCAGGGGCTGACAACTCCAAAATGGGAACATTATATGTGACTCCCTGAATATGAAGATGCACGTGACAGGAGAACTGGCAAGAGATAATGATTTTTTTTTTCCTTTTTAGGCAAACCGTGGTTTTGAAAGGACCTGCTACATGTTGATGATCTGGTAAATCGACGCTCTAAATGCAGAGGAAGAGAAAGACAGTTAAATAATACACCTGCCACTGTTGCCATTTTAAATTGAATTATTGACTGGTTGCGGAAGATAGTAACGGGGCGAATATTGAATAATGTGATGTTGGTTTCAAAGTGTTAATGGTGGTAAATTTGACCTGTCTTTATGGTGTCAGAGCTGCAGAAATCTCTGACAAGTTGGAGGTACCCATAGCCTAACAGAGTGACAAACAGAAGTCTTCAAGAAGCGCTCCCAAAGTCGCAACACCTTAACATGGGAGAACTACTGTAGGGAAAACAAAGACGGCATAAATGAATGTTTGCAAAGCTAGACAATACCCAGTTAAAAAAAAAAAAACACTAATCATTGACATTTTAACCGTTGTAGGGTGAGATACGGTAACATTGAAAAGCATGGAAGAAATTGAGCTGTTAAAAACTGTTCAGCTTATACAATAGTGCATCAGGGAATCCACCTGTGGATGCTGACTGGCACCACAGTTACTTCATACCTCAATTTAGACCTGACAAGGGCTACCTTAAAATACATAGCTATTGTATTAGTACGATTGAAAATACGATAGCTAAACTTATTCAAAAGATCACGAAGTCATTCGGTTCAGCTACTTCTAACAGGACGACAGAGATAGCAATTGTCACATGGACACTTGAATGGTCGTTGGAAAAGATAGCAACTCATGAATTGATAGTGACGTCCCTAATTAACATGCTTAAGAAAATCCAAACTGGCAAATTCTATTGACTAGAATGCGTTGATATAATCCATTTGTTAGAGATGGCAACTGACAGAGCTGATAAACTTGTCATGTATGCAGCTTTATTGAAGCAGGAAATTGAAACAGGGCAGACATATTTAATGCTCTGCTTTCTGGAGATGTTTAGACGATCGCAACAGAGACAATAGAATATCTCTTCGTAATGAGTATTAGAAACAAGAGCGAGCAGGCACAAACCATTTGAAGGGTGCAGAAAGAAGATATGCGAATCAACTCCTATTGAATGCGGTGAGCAGGGAGATGGCTGCTGCGCCGGAGGAGGGAGCCCGAATGGGTCGGACCGATGTGCTAGTATGTCAATTAGGACAATAAGTAACAAATAAAAACATGTTGTTCCTAACCCGAATCAAATTAAATAAGAGTTATGTAACGTCTGAGGACTAAAAATATGTTATCAAAGAGCAAGATTGCATCGTCTGAAAGCTAGATAACATCGTATGAGAGCTAGATTACATCGTCTGAGAGCTATTTTACATCGTCTTAGTACTATGTTACATCGGCCTGAGAACTTTATTACTTCGTGATGGAATTACGTTACATCGACTGAGCGTATGTTAACTCGTCTAAAAGCATACATCGTCTGGGAGCAGCTATGTTAAATCAGCTTAAAAAATTGTTACGGCGTCTAAAATCTATGTTACACCGGCTTGAGAACTGGGTAACATAGTTTAAAAACTATGTTACTTGTCTAAGGGTTATGATACGTAGTTTGCGAGTATGTTGCATCGTCAGAGAACTATGGTACATCGTCTGACAGCTGTGTAACATTGTGTGAAAGCTGTATTACATCGTCTGAGAGCTATGTTATATCGTCTGAGAGCTGTGTTACATGGTCTGTAATCTGTGGAACATCGTATGAGAGCTATGTTACATCGTCTGAAAGCTGTGTAACATCGTATGAGAGTTGTGCTACGTCGTCTGAGAGGTCCGTTATGCGTATGAGTCAAAAAAGTAAAAAAGAAAATATTCCCACGTCAGATGCAATCACAGCACTGTGACTAAATATGTTTTTGTTTGACTGCATGTACATCTGTCACTTATTTTCTGTCCTCACAATGTGTAAATTGCAACATTTCAGAATGTGGTCCTGGGACATTTGGCGAGGACTGCATCGAAACGTGCAGCGAAAGCTGTGAATCAACGGAAAGCGCCGCCTTGTCACCGTGCGACCGAATTCATGGTGCCTGCGTACTGGGGTGTAAGAGTGGATTCATTGGAGTAAATTGTGAAAAAAGTGTGTGCTTTTTTCTTTCTTTAACTCTGGTGTACTTTACTTACTTTGTTGCCTTTGAACAAGTTTGTAGGAGTATAATGGCTTGAAGTGTTTTGTGGTAAAATTTGTATTAAGGTAAATGTGTAGTTTTTTTAAACTGATCTTGGCTTCCATATCGGCCCAGAGTAAATTGGTTAACAGGTAATGCACTGACAGATGAAGTCGGTTTACACATTCTTAAGCAAATCACGCAGCGTGATCCTTATCTGAATGATGGCACTTTGTGTCGCCGGGTGTTCAGTTCTCGCTCTAATGTCCTCGTGGGGTTGAAAGTCCATCAATCCTGCAGTGTTGACATTATCAGGAGACAGACCCAAGTACTCTTCCGACTGGCGATGAAGTCTTCTGCCGGCGAGCATTCCGGTCGCCCGATGTTTCATTAATTAACACAGATCAAGTGTTATCAGTTGTTTTACACTTGTGAACTTATTTTAGAGGAGATCGGAGCACTTTTGAATCTGACCTGAAAGCTGTGATTCTACGAAGCTTCATTATCATTGATTGCTTTGCCGACTGGCGTCGACCATCACGCCCTCCATCCCATCCAACCACAGTCTGCGATCTTCTACAGCGTGTATCAGATAGTGTGCTGACGACACCCATCCATGCCATGATAAAAGACTGCCAAAAATCACCTTGTAATGTCTTCCTCAGTCTCTTTCCCCACAGATTTTTCAAGATGCTCACAACATGTTCCATTTCCATTCTTCTCATAACATGACCAACACAATTGCCAGAGCTCTTTTATTTGTTTATAATGAGCTGTCTTCGAGCCTTACATTATGCTCACTAATCAGTTACAAATATTCCCCGAGTGGGTTCTAGGGTTCTATTAAGGGGAAAACAAGAACAGACCAACTGCCTTTACAACAAGCATGTCGCAAGAGTCGACTAATTGGGAACTGCAATCGTACCAATGGATCAACAAACTGTGTACAAACACGCCATATCTGTAAAACGATGTAAACGCAAACCCAGTTCTGGAACAAAACTCAAGTCTCGAGGTGAATGAACAACCAGATCTTTCCGAAGGTGAACGCAGAGAGTTAGATAGAGAGAGAGAGAGAGAGAGAGAGAGAGAGAGAGAGAGAGAGAGAGAGAGAGAGAGAGAGAGAGAGGGGGCGAATAAAAGGTTCTTAGCTATCGAAAAAGGCCCTAAAAAAAACGGTTTTTGTCCCGTGTGGTAGATTTTTTTTTAGTATGATGCAAGTCTTTAAAATGCCGTCTCTAAACGTTTTGCGCTGTCATCTCCAAAGTTCAAACTGTATATTGATTTCGCTATTCATGCTGTCCCTCTTACGGTGCCCCCGTACGCTGATTCATTTCTGTATCATAGCACGGCCCAGTTAGAGAGACACTATGAGATGTGTTCTGTTAATTTTACTTCCGAAATGTTGCTCTTTTTAGTCCTAGTTATCAGTCTCCACCAGTAAGATGGCCCAGTGGTTAAGGGGTTGGATTTAAAATCCAATTATTTCTGCGTGGGTTAAACCCCAGCCGTACTAATTTTATTTTAAAGTCAGACAGGCCTGCGTGCCTCAATTTGTAACCCTTTGAAAATAAAGTTCGTACTTTTGTCCCTACTCACGGGCTGCAATTTTGAAGAAGAGAATTTGAAGCAGCATCAGAGCGAGAGGGGGGGGAGGTGGAAGGGGGGGGGGGGAAGGCTACTTCTTGACACAAACAGACGAAAGGAACTCTTCGTCTTCATGACTAAGAGAATATAGAGTTAAGAAATAGGGAAAAGAAAAAGAAAACATGGCGGTATGGCAAAGATAGTCATCAGTTAACAGTTTGGAGTTAGACAGAAAATAGTTCATTGTATGAAGTTAAGAATATAACTCGTTAAAAATACGCTTAAGTCATGCTGAAACTATGTTTCGACACAGTCACTGCTAAACAATATCAGAGGATGAGAATAGTGTAATTGTGTGACAAATTATATATATAAATATGTGTGTGTTTTTAAATATATATTTTCGGAGTAGAAATTTACATGGGGCTTTAAGCATATAGTAGAGAGACACGTAAAAGCCTTGAAAATGTACTTCGGTTGAAGGAAAAAAAATTTGCAGCAATTGTAGTTATGTGACTTCATCGAAATGGTAATGGTTGTTGTGTAAATAAAACACCTACAGCACTAAAACTAGTTCTCATCTATGCAGAGGAACCTTGGACAACAGGCAGAAAGATAGAGTGCACACTCAGAGGTTTTGAGGGGAGATTTTTCAAAAGATTGTTGGGGTACACATGGGAAAATAGAATTAGCAATTCTAGTTTACAACAAATGATAGACTTAGAAGGAATAACAATTTTAGAAATAAAGAAAAACACACGAAGTTGAAGGTGAACTGGACACGTCCTCAGAATGAAGAAAGAGAGACGACCGAGACAGGCAATGCAATGGACACCACAAGGACAGCGAGAAGGAGGCAAGCCCAGAGGCACTTGGAGGCAAACCTTTGAGGCTAAACTCAAAACCACGCGAAGAACAAAACTAGAGATAGAGATGATGGCTCAGAATCAAAATGAGTGACGACAGTTTGTCTCTGCCTTGTATGCCTCTAGGTGTAATGAGGATTGATTGATTTATTGTGAGAACAAAGAAAGATAATACAATAACAGAAGAGGGATCAAGTGTAAAATGAACGGAGGATCAGATAAACTGTGTGGAAAACACCAGTGAACAACACTGGCATTGGATAACAAAGCAGAAACTCTTATGTATTCAGAAAGAGAGAAAATCAAAGACTGGACTTTGAATTTGAAAGGGAAAAAAAAACGTTTTACTGCAGTAACTGACAGTGATGAAGTAACATAGAGTAACATGGTTTCAGTGATTCCGTCAGCTAGTGAGAATGAACGAAGCGATGGCGGTAGCAAGAGTGTACAGCATGACAAAGAAAAGACCAAGAGCGGCAGAAGATATAGAAGAAAGTGGATTGGAGGAGTCACTGACAGCTTCGGACAGCACAGTTCCTAATATAACAAGCTGTGTAGCTTGCTTTCGCTTGTTTTCGTATCATCCTTTTAACTGCCTAGCGGTATAAACCTGATAAAGAAGAAGAGGACATTATTGTCTCTAAAACTACTTATGAGATCTATGAACCTGAAAAAGGTGGATTATGCAATAGTACGAACTTGTAATACAAGGTCCCACAATTAAGAATAAGACTGATTTTATTATGGCTAAGACAAAAATGACATTTATGATTCACGGCATGGAACCCAAAGAGGCAACTTTCGTCTATATTCAGACAACTTTTCATCGCTGCCCGATAACAAGACAAAAACAAGCCGCCATTTTATTAACCCAGTTAGAGGTGCATTGTTACTTGATCAGGATGGAGCAATGAAGCTGACATTAAATTCTGCCTAAAATCCAGAAAATGTGCCACTGAGGCAGTTGTATTAAGGCGACAGGTTTATGGAGATAATTATTATTTCGTGCACAGATTTTCAGCTGGTATTCACAATTCAAAAGTGGTGTGGAAATGATTACTAATGCACAAAGACCTGCACAACCCATTACTGTTCTCAATAAGGAACTTATTTCAAAATTCAGAGAATGGATGCAAAAAGATCGTTGTTCGACTGTGAGGATGATGGTAGATGAATTTTCTGTTAATACAGAGACCATTCGTAAAATTTTAGTAGGAATTTAGGCAAGAAAAAAGTTGCTGGCCGGTTTGTATTCAACACCTAGCAATGTGTGTCTTCTTCATGACAATGCACCAGATCAAAGGGCGGTAGTTTTACATAAATTGTTGGCCCCAAAACAAGTGCGTTTTCCCAATCATCCACCTTATTCCCCAGATTTGTCTCCCTATGACTATTTCCTATTCCCGAAACAAAATTTGCTATTGAAAAGACGCTTCTTTGACTATATTGATGACATCCAAAAGACGGTAACATCGACTTTAAGGGCAATAACAACAAAAGAACTACAGAGGTCGTTCGAGTGTGTGTTAGATTGTGACACTTTCTGTATCAATGCATAAGGGGCTTACAGGTTATATCTTAAACTATTGATTATTTTAATTTTTATCGAATTTGTCTCATTACTAAATTGTCAGAT
>CAJHNH020002255.1:117327-134827 GCA_905116865.2 Candidula unifasciata | reverse complement strand
ACACAAATAATTATAGTCACTTGAAAAAAAAAAAAAAAAAACAGGACTGAAACAATTTGGCTATTCAGTTAGAATGAATCAAATGATACCAGCAGCACTAGCGTAGAGCAGAGCTATACATCTGGCGGCCTACGGGTTAAATGTGGCCTGCCAAGGAATAGCAGGGGACCGCGAATCATTTGCAAGTTGTATGATTTGATTTGATTTCATTCAAGAACCGCATCACATACTCAGGGCATTTTCACAATTGCGCCGTCCCCATCGTCAGCAGCCAGCGAAGAGTTCCGATACTAATGGGGCCGGTAGCATTATGAATAAACGTCCGTCTTGATTTTCCTCTGAGCCTCGAGCATCTGCCAGAACCTCTAGTCAATCCTATACCCCCTCACCCCCTGCGCTTTTCTGTGCATTAATCTCACCAGACTGTGGTGATCTATCTGCTCCTCCGAACTGTACACGTCTGCCTTATCGTGACTCTGTATTCCACCAAGTTGTGCAGAGCTAGCCAGTCTGTCGGCCTGTTAATTTCCCAGCGCACCGGCAACACCGGTAAAAAAAATGCAGACATTACTTCTCACTCGTGTCCTCGGCAGCGAAGCAAGCCTGGCCTGATCTTACTCAGCATGCTTTCTGAGTCAGTTACAATCCCGACGTTTTGCTAGTTTTATTGTATTAATGATCTTTCTATGCTTATGTTTAATTCATGAAGCTCAGGTCCGCGACGATCCCCTTGGCTCCTCAGAAAACTTAGATGAGTTATCCTGGCGTAGAGCACAAAAGTAGAAACACAAAGATATAGGGGACGACCAAGAAGAATATGGATTAAAGTAGTCATCGAAATCATGAGACTCCACAACATAGGAGTTGCCGTGGCGGAGTGGCTAGACGCTTACCTGTGGATCGGAAGGACATGGGTTCGTTCACTGGCGGAGCCAGACTTTTTTCAAAAATGACTTTGCTCCCAGGTCGACCCAGCCTTGAGTGGGTACTAGGTGCAGTCCTTAAAATTAAAGGCGGCCGGCGTGATGCTGGCCACACCACGCATCTTTAGCCGATTGGTCTATAAAATATAGGTCTAGCACTATATGCCCTATGCGCCTAAAGGCGTATAAACGGGTCCATTACTCTTCTACCACATCACAGCAACCGTGCGTGCCACAGATCGGAAACCGGGCATCTATTAGCCGGCAACGCCCAACAACACAATGCAGAGAAGTGAACAGCAGAAAAGATGTATGTATTTGTAGGCAGACACAAGACTAGATTGGCCTCAAGTAAGTTTTCTGAATGCAAGCATACACCGTTGAAAGGAAAAGACCCAACATTGAAATGAATGGTATGGTGTGATCTTTGCAGTAAAAAACCTCAAGGGCTTGGATTGTTGGAGAAAATCATGATTCTGCTCGATAATCATTGAATTTAAAAAAAAAAAAAAAACGCATGTTTTAAATTCTTATAAAATATTTGTTTACATTGTACTTTACAAGTTACCACAACAACAGAGAAAGTTATGGATATCGGTGTACAAGTCATTATTGTTGTTGGCTCAGTAATGTCAGGAGTAGTGTTTTTGAGCTACTGTCTGTTCGCCCCAGTGAGTAGACAACCGAGGGAAGAAAGATCAAGTTTCGCTCTCCAGGATTACCCCAACGCAAATTAAAATAAAGGTATGTAATCTTCTTCATAGTTGTCGATGTATCGTCAACGGTATCCTACAGTTAGTTGTGTATCCATAACAGGATCAAGTAAACCACATCAAGGCTTGTTGGGTCATTTGTAGTTTTACTAGCTAATTTTTCTTTGTGTAGTCTATCGTTTCTGCTTCCCACTTTCTATACGGTTGGTTGTCGAGACCAACGCTAGTTTGTCTGTTGCCTAATCGTCTGCAGCTAAACTGAACAGATTATTTTAAAGTTGCAAACTCTGTTAGTACCATCTAATCAACAAACGCCGAAGTTAACGATGTATAGCATACTTACCATACTATTGTGATCATGTAAATCATTGGCAGTAAATACAGACACCACTGTGAGTCATACAGACTTTTGAATGACTGTAGCACCATCCTTGCCTTAAAGGAGGCAAGCAAAAGACTGTAGCACCCTACATAGCTGTCATTTTTACAAACGTGAAATGGGATAGAATTTAAATACTTGGGAAGTATCTTTACATTCAATTGTTAAATAGACAGAAAGATCGAAGCAAGAATCCAACAAGCCAACAATGTCGCATACCAGCTTGCCCTAATTTTAAAACACCCTGCTGTCCCAGCTGAGATAAAAAGACAAATTATAAATACAATCTTTATACCGATATTAGGTTATCAATGTCAGACTTGGACATTAACAAAAGATCACGAGAGAAGACTAACCACCTGTGAAATGAGATGTTTGATAATGGCTGCGAATAAAACCAGAAGAGATCGAGTGAGAAACGATGTGATTACAAGAACTATTGGAACCATACCCATCGTTAAATTTATTGAGAAGCAAAGAATGAAATGGTTTGGTGATCTAATGAGAATGGAACCAACGATGCCAGCATCAAGAGCATACAACATGAAAATCGAAACACTAAGAGGCAGGGGAAGACTAAGAAGAATATGGATTGAAGGAGTCACGGACAACTTGAGACTTAATAACATCACGGCATATGAAGCGACTGAGCGCGCCCTGGCTCGGTTGCCGATCAAAAAATAGACTGCGACGCCTAGCGGCACAAGCAGATTTTGACAAAAGAAGAAAGAAAGAAATGGGATAGTTTATTTTTATATTATGGTCTTTCCAGACGACGAAGTTATAGAGTGTTGCGAATACAAAGAAGAGAGGCCCACTCGAGATAGAAAATGCCGTCCGTAATTTATGTATGGGATGACAGGATCATTGCTGCCCTGTCACTGAATCCTCTTGTGTACTTTACACCCACCTGTCTAATGTAAAAAGGTCTTTTTTTCAACGCCTTTAGACGTATTTGGAATATAGCGCTAGACCTATGTTTTTAAAGACCAATCGGCACTTGATGGGTGATGTGGTCAGCACCAAACCGGCCGCCTCTGCTTCCCAGGATAACACCTTGTACTCACTCAATGCTGGGTCGACCTGGTGGCTCCCCTTGTGTAATTTGGTCGGCTAGTACATTGCAGTCAACACAAACAGAAGAATACACCTTGCAGACTTCCATGGCCGGATTCAATACTCAGAATGTTATGATAGTTTTTTTTTTTTTAAAACACATGGACAGCCATCCACAGCTGCTCAGTCGCTATGTCATCTAGAAAACACACACATCTAACTGCCAAATGTGTTCTCTAAAAAAGTTGTGTTTACAGTCTGAATTGGGAGCCGTCGTAGTGTAGCGGCTAGACGCTCGCTGTGGATTCCAAGGTCGTGGGCTTAGAACTGGCAAAAACGTCATTCTGTTTTAAAATTACCTTGGCTACCACGTCGACCAAGCCTTGAATGGGTACCACAAAAAGTCCTGAGAAGTAAAGACGGTCGATATAATGTTGACCACATCATCCACAGAAGTGCTGATTGGTCTATAATATATAGATGTGGTCCTATATGCCAAATAAGCTTGAAGGAGGAAAAAGGGGTCCTTTTAAGTCGGAATTATACACATTCGAACACTGGTCCTTTCACGCAACCTAGTTACCTCTTCGCAAACACGGTTTTTTGTGATCCTTGTTGTGGCTTAGAAAATACATGATCACACACAAATATCCGCTTGACCTGCACACCTCTCGAGGTCTTCTTCTTGTTGTTCTTCTTTTCTCTACTCCTGGAATTCTGCCTCGCAGTGTCAGGGCAGGAAGGGGTTCACCTCAAATGCTCACCTCCTAACCTATCTGCAACCATTTTCTGCCCTAGGTCTTTTCCCGTCTTGATTGTCCCCCTGTAATATGGCCCGTGCCATTTTGTTCCCACTAAGCTTTGTCATAGTAGAGGCCAAAATCTTTTGTCCAAGTTTAATTCATCGTAGAGAATGTATTTTAGGACTCTGCTATCCTCCACCCTATAGCCGTGACCTAATCATCTTGCCATTTGATGACTGAACATTAAACAAACTGTTGTGGAGTCTGCTTTTCCAAAGCCTTAGAATTTGTGATATTTTCTGCCCCTCACTCTTCTTTGGCAGCGCATGTGAAAGCTATTTAGCCTTTTTATGTGATACAAACAAGTCGACACAGTTTAACTATTGTAAAGAAGAGTGCTGAAACACCAACTCGATTGACAAGTATTGTTTTTAATAATCGCAAGCTTTCCAATCTGCACTGTTATGACAAACGAAAATACCCAGAGTGATGTGTCTGGTTATTTCTGGGGTGAGCCAGAAACACTTA
The DNA here is from genome assembly GCA_905116865.2 of Candidula unifasciata. NCBI lineage: Eukaryota > Metazoa > Mollusca > Gastropoda > Stylommatophora > Geomitridae > Candidula > Candidula unifasciata. The sequence continues at coordinate 130,485 of CAJHNH020002255.1, read as the reverse complement.
TGTTCAATAGTGTGTGTGATTTTCATTAGTTCGTTAATCGAAGTCGAGCATCACTTCAGACTGGTGGCCTCATAACCGCTCCGTTTCTATGTTAGCGGAAATCAATTTTAAATATCCTATTCTGTCACTTTTAAAAACTACAGAACGTCTTGTCAGTATCAGCAACATTTTAAAATTGCACAGGTAAAGTAAAACGCACCAGGCAGCTGCTAGATGTGCCACTACTAAAGATTGTACTCCAGAGGAATCCGCTATCATTTTTGTCTGAAGTCTGTCGTGTGTTATTACAATGTTTCAGATAAATAACTGTACTGTTTGTTTTCCCCCTCAGATATCTCCAGTATTACCAGTGATCGAACATATGTTTATGGAGCAATGCCTGCAAAAAGACAAAGAGAACATTTCGAAAACGTATTCTTTGCTTATGATGACATACAGCGAATGTTCAATGTTGAATCATGAATTGACATCACAATCCCATAAGCGCTCCGTCCTCATCTTCAGCAGGAAGCGTGGAGCTCCATCTATGATGGCACCAGTGACAGTCTGTATATCCATCTCGCCCTTTCCCTGAGCATTCAGAGTCAGAAAGATCCCTTGGTAATTCACTCTACGCAGCACCATTCTCCTCAAGCGTAATCAGCTACTTGTGCTTACTTACAGTTCACTCACTCCCAAAGAACCCTTACAGCACACGGCTCGTAATGCATCAATTTACCACCAAGTGGTGCAGAACAAGACAGTTGTCTGCCTGTTTGTTCCCTAACAGACCGATATGAACTATCCAAGGAACACTAACTACTTCAGAATTTCTGAAGCGACACTTGCGACTCTGCGCAAAGCCTACGTGTTTCTATCCTTCTTAAAAATCTCTTCGAGTCAGTTACAACTACGACATGTGTGTGCAGCTTGCTATCAAGCCAACGGAAGGCTGCAGTGACTGCTTCCAACTACATTCTTAAACTACAGATTTTGGTACCACACTCAAAACTTTTTTTTTAACTAAGCGAAACCAATTCGCCGTTGCTAAAATCCTCCATGAATAGTCCGCCTCTCAACACAAGGCCACCTGTATAGAAATAGTCACATCATCTGGGCGATAAGTGTCATGCATTTATGTGTGTGTGTGTGTGTGTGTGTGTGTGTGTGTGTGTGTGTGTGTGTAAAAAAGGAGGGGGGGGGACTTCTAATTATGCAGCGACCGTTGGCCCGTCACTACATTCCCTGCCAACTGTGATTAGAACCATACACTATTTTGATTGTTGCTCAGGTACTTTAACCAACTCCTTTCGTTGCCTAGACTTATCAAGCCTGCACGCAGGCATGACTTTAGGTTGCGCTATTCAAGACCTTCCTCGTTCTAGTCTGTATCTTGCAGCGAAAATAGTGTAAAATCGTAAAGAAAAAAACAACAAATATTTTCAACGTGTCCTTTAATTTAAAAACAAATTAATTATACTGTAAAATAAATAAATGCTAAAGACTAGAACAGATGATAAAATCTCACATAAAAGACTAGCTGGGCTAGGTGAAGAACCGTTATCACAGAACTTCTGACAGTTGCATTAAACGCCCCCACCTCATCTTTCACAGCCAGTGTAGTGTTATAGTTCCAATAGTCCTCCAGCAGTCCGATTGTCTTATCTTGCCTGTGCCCTGAGTATAGTGTTTCAGCTATATCCCTGATTACTTTTTTTTTCCGCAACATTCTGGTTTGTCGCATGTCCTTTTTATGCCAACGCACTACTCATGATACTCTAATTTTAAAGCAAATGATACAGAATCAGCTAGGCTGCCTTATCGTTAACCGTCTCAACTGCATATGCTGCAGAAAATATCCAAAGGAAGCTAACCACTATGTACTTCTGAAGCGATGCTTGTTAATGCACGGAACAGACCTCTCTTCTCCTTTATCAACATCCTATGTCGAGGAAAGTTTTTCTCGATAGTGAGATTAGAGAAATCCAAAAACCACCACCATCCTGGTAAATTAGCAGGTCCTCCATGGACAGGTCAGCTCGTCATGGAACACCTGCAAGTCTATCTGATTTTAGCTAGTTCACAAACCTTATGTGTTTTCGTAGCCAGCGCATCCTTTGTGTGTTGTATCCCTATGTTCGGATGTCTGCTACTGCGTGCTGTTCATAAAACTGTACCCTACATCACCGCTTTCCCCAGGTCACCATCAAGTTTATCAGGGAAAAAAAATTAGACGACTTAGGGACAGGATGCTGTTCATAGGCAGTGTGTTTCTTATTATTAGTTCGTGGTATTGTAAGAATAAGCGGCGTCCGTGGCTAAGGCGTTGCGAGTCCGACTCGTAAGCCAGCATACCGCGATCGAAACCCACTGCAGGATGCGTGGAATTTTATCGTGGTATGGGACGTCGCAGGTCGACCCAGCCTAAAATGGGTACCAGGATGGGCTGTCCTGGGAAAGTAAAGACAGCCGGCGTAATAAAGACAGCCGCCACATTACCCACAGAGTGCTGATGGTCTGTAAAAATATGGGACGCTCTTCCCATATGCCCGATGCGCCGTAAGGCGTGAAAAGGGATCATTACTTTTACTTTTTTTTTTTTTTTTTTTAACTTTTTGTAAGAATACTGTGTCGCATTCCCGTTCAAAGACTGGTATGTTTTTCTTTATACTATGACTCTCGTGAATATAGTACCATGGGAAAGATGCATGATAGCACAATATATACCTTAAAATGTTTGCGCGTGCTGCATCACCCACAAACATATCTTGATAAAAGATTGACAGAAAAGGTGTAGGGGAAAACACAGCAGCTCTGGAATCAGTTGAACTTGGAGGAGGGAAGGCGACAAGAATGTTTGAGCCAGCCACTATTATATATATATGGCAACATATTTCTTGAGGCCTTGGTGATGTGTTTTTACAGAAAAGCCATTACAATTCATTGTACTGGCACAAAGAGCTATCCATTTCTCCAGCAGGAGAAAACACAGACAGCGTCCTGACAGCCTTGAGCCATGACATGCTGTTGAAGATCCTTGATTGCGGAGACACATGATCGCCCATGCCAGTTGGCAAGGCAGTTGTTGAGTTATATAGGAGACTAGTTTTAAAAATAAAATGAATGTAACATGACGGATCTGTAAACGATGCATTGACGATGAAAATATTTCGTAGAATAGCATGGTAAAATTCTTAGCACGATCACACAAAGAATGACGAACCCAATAATAACAATACATAACTTTACAAACGTATACATTGGTCTATTCTAAATAATATGTTAGTTTAAAAAATCATTATGAAAAAAAAAGGTCTTACAAAGAATCTATCTATCTATCTATCTATCTATCTATCTATCTATCTATCTATCTATCTATCTATCTATCTATCTATCTATCTATCTATCTATCTATCTATCTATCTATCTATCTATCTATCTATCTATCTATCTATCTATCTATCTATCTATCTATCTATCTATCTATCTATCTATCTATCTATCTATCTATCTATCTATCCATCTATCTATCTATCTATATATCTATCTATCTATCTATCTATCTATCTATCTATCTATCTATCGATCTATATATCTATCTATCGATCTATCGATCTATCGATCTATCGATCGATCGATCTATCTATCTATCTATCTATCTATCTATCTATCTATCTATCTATCTATCTATCTATCTATCTATCTATCTATCTATCTATCTATCTATCTATCTATCTATCTATCTATCTATCTATCTATCTATCTATCTATCTATCTATCTATCTATCTATCTATCTATCTATCTATCTATCTATCTATCTATCTATCTATCTATCTATCTATCTATCTATCTATCTATTCTTCTGTCTGTCCATCTATTCATCTATTTGTTTATCTGTCGCTCTTTCTAGCTGTCTGTCTGTCTATTTATTTGTCTTTATGTCCATATGTCTATCTATTTATGTACCTTTTAATTTTTTTAGTCAAGTTGAGTCCAGAATTCACATCTGATCAATCCGGGTATTCTCATGCGCGCTCCGTCTTCATCTTCAGCAGCCAGCGCAGAGCTCCTTACTGACGGTACAGGTCACAATCTGGTTTTATGTCTGTCCTGCCTTTTCTATGAGTGTAGTGAGCCAGCCAGACCCTCTGGTTACACCCAGGTGCCTCATTCTCGCCAGGCCATAATAATCTTTTTTCTCTTCTCATTTCGTTGCGTGTTCACAAAGGGCCTTGACAACATCTGCCGTGTCATATATCAATGCACTGCCTAGTTGTGCAGATTCAGACACTCTGCCTGCCTGTTCATTACCCACTACGCTGGCATGTCCCAGAGTAAAGATCTAAAGTATGTTCACTAACCGTAACCTTCCCAGTGTAGCTTGTCACTCTGCTCGAAGCATTCCAGTCTTCACGTTTCTAGGCATGCTTTTAGAGTTTGTTACAATTACGACATGTGTATGATATTTTTTCTCCAGCCACCGGAGAACTGCAGTAACCGCTTTCACCTCCATTCTCACGTTAGATGCTGTGGTGTCGTATGCTAGGCTGTCTTGCGTTTAAGATTGTCCAATGGCTTTCGCTACGAACTCCCAGGCAGTTCTCTTTCTTCTCACAACTGAACCATCGGTATAGATAATCAGATCACCTGGGCGTAAATCAACTGTTGGACTTTCACTCTCGCAGCACTCTCTAGCCACTCTCTGCTCTCCCGGCCCAATTTGCTGAAAATATACAATAAAAAAGAATGCTAATACAACTGAAGTAATGCATGTCAGGGGTATTCCTTTCCCGTACAGAATCGAGCGAAGTGGTATTCACCTGAAGCTAGTTAAAGAGTTTAATTATCTTCTTCTTCTTCTTCACTTCCTCTTTTACCGCTGTGGGTGTCGAGGGAGATATAAGGTTCTGTTTCTAGCTCTTCTGGCTGCCTCGACCATCTTCTTCACTTCCTCTTTTACCGCTGTGGGTGTCGAGGGAGATATAAGGTTCTGTTTCTAGCTCTTCTGGCTGCCTCGACCATCTTCTTCACTTCCTCTTTTACCGCTGTGGGTGTCGAGGGAGATATAAGGTTCTGTTTCTAGCTCTTCTGGCTGCCTCGACCATCTTCTTCACTTCCTCTTTTACCGCTGTGGGTGTCGAGGGAGATATAAGGTTCTGTTTCTAGCTCTTCTGGCTGCCTCGACCATCTTCTTCACTTCCTCTTTTACCGCTGTGGGTGTCGAGGGAGATATAAGGTTCTGTTTCTAGCTCTTCTGGCTGCCTCGACCATAGGCACATCGTGCTGTTGTAGAGTTTCTCTGATGTTATCCTTCCATATTGTTCTTGGTCTACCTCGTGCTCTACGTCTTTCTTCTCTTTCCACGTATGCTTTGTATGGTATGGTGTCACAAGGTATTCTCTCTAAGTAGGCAAACCATTTCACTTGCTGTTTTTGTATGTAATCCAGAATTAGTTCTGTGCCGACTTGTTCTCTTATGATCTCATTCCTGATCTTATCAAAAGAGTTTAATTATCAAGGACGTATATTCTCGGAGGACAGGAAAAAATATCGTGAAGAATAAAAACATGATGTCTTGTTGTCCTGATGTCATACTTGCCATGAAGGTACCCCCCTGTTAGTCTTGGAGAGCCCACAATTGTCTCACCACCTTTTGAAAAAGTTTCAGATGACATAACTGTTCCTTTTCCACGCACAAAGTAACTTAATGCATATATTTTAACTTTGATTGATTGTTCGACGATGTGGGCCGAGGATATTCCGACCTCGAGTACAGAAACTGCCCAATGCATGCTCCGTCCTCATCTTCAGTAGCCAGCTCAGAGTTCCAATTCTGATAGTATCGGTTAAAATCTGGTTATATGTCCGTCTTGCCTTTCCTCTGAGTGTGGTGAACCGACCAGACCCTCTGGTTACACATAGAGGCCTCATTCTCTCCAGGTCATAATAATCTTCTATCTCTACTGCTTCCGTTTCTTTTTCCCAAAGTGCGTTGACCACATCTGCCTTGTCTTGAAAACTGGATAGAGAAATTATGCTAAACAGACGCTGTTTCTCATCCATGCATGAATAAATTAAAATGTAACTGACTGTAATGCACTCGTACATTCACATATGTGTTGTCTACTTCCCCCGCGGCCAGTGAAAAATTGCTATGCTGATGGTGCAAGTAACAGTCAGATAAAATGTCCGCCTGATTTGTGTGTGAGATTTTCGCGTTGAAAACCGTTCATACAGGCTAATTTACTTTCTGCTGACTCGATCAGCCAGTTACTGATAGCATCGGAAATGAGCTCTGTGCTTGCTGTCGAAGATTGGAACAAGGCGCTTATAGGAGTGTCTCGAGTGCTATGATGTCGATTCGTTATTCAACTTTTTACATTCAAGAAGATAAAACGGTCTTTTGGGGTATATATATTCTGTCACATTGCACTACTGAGAAATATGGATTTCGCGCCAACATGTTGAATCTACCTCATATCACCCGGGACACTCCCATAAGTTCTCTGTCCCCATCTTTAACAGCAAGCGAAGAGTTCCAATTCCGAAGGTACTAGTAGCCGTCTGATTGTATATTAGTCTCATCCTTCCCCTAAGTGTTGAGCGTCAGTCACTTTCCTGGTAACTCACCCCAGCGTCATTCTCCTCAGACAGTAATGATCTGTCGGCGCATTCGCACTGGATTGCGCACCAACAGATGACAAACTGCAAACTGCTGTGATGCACCGTGGGATACTAAAATGATCCGCTATTATGAAAGGAAACTACAGCAACGATCTTGAAAGTGACATAAAACATCAATTACAGGTGAGAAATAAACAATATCAGTCATCATCAGTTCTCGTTATGCCTAGTGGCACATAAAGCTTCTGAGAGGACTTCCCATGCTCTCCTGCCCTGTGCAATATTCAGTGCAGTTTTTCATGTCAAAGATGCCGCACTCAGGTCACTTTCCATCGTTCGTCTCCATGTTATTTTTGGGCGCCCCTGTTTTCTCTTTCCCTCTGGTGTCCAAGTGAGAGCTGTTTTGGCAGGTATATCAGGATTCATTCTCATAAAGTGGCCAGGCCATTTCCTTAAACAATATACTGTGAAATAACAGATTCCGGAAAAAGTCTGAGTGGATACTTTACTCAACACAAACACCCACATACAAATTGCGACTTGACAAGCAGTATATTACTCTGGTTTACACACGTTTTAGTACCTTAAACTGGTAGGCAGCTGCTTACCTGAAAGGAACAACCTGTCACGTTTGTCTATCATAACTGAAGAGGGAGCTTTAGTTCATAATTCTGACTAGGTTATGTGCGCCATATAAACTGGCGGCGCTTTATTAATATCCTACCCCAGATGACATCACCAGACAGTCCAACATTTCAGAGTGGGGTGAGATTAAGTTTTACGTCTTTGTGGTGCTTTTAACGACCCCAAAACACCTAGAACTGGCCCTAACCCCAACACTCCTACGTCCCAGAAGAGAGTGCAGCCTAGTTCCTATGACTTCATGCAGCCTAGGTCCCACGATTTAATACAGCCTGTCTACCACCCCCTAAAACCTACACTGTGGATTGTCCCTGTTAAAGGTGAGATATTAATAAAACACCAAAATGGCTTTGCGTGCCATCAAGAATCCTAAAAATGACGCCTGGAGATGTGACAAAATGAGACAGACCCAGCTGCGCCTTAAATTGCATAGCTGTTCTTTGGTCATTAATTTCGTGCTGCTGAAGATACTGAATACCCGTAAATTGAGATAATGTTGCAGCGGTGCTTGTCTATGGGCTTTGAACGACACCGGAATCTCGGGTGAAAGCAAGACGAAGAGTTTAACAGATGACTGGGCTACAGTGTTTCCGAGGAAAACAGACTTGCACGGAGTGATAGTTACATTTTACCGAGGGTGCCTGGAACGAAGAGCCTCTTGTTAAATATCACTATATCCAGTGTGAGAATGGACGTGGAAGTGGGGGCAATCACTACAGTTTTCCCATGGCCTGAGAATTGCCCAGAACGACATGATGTGATTCTAAGGCTCACACAGCATGCTTCAGAAAACTGAAACGTGTCCTGCAAGCAGAGTTGCTTCTTGATACAACCCAGAACAAAAGCATGTCATGGATTTTTGTCTAGATGTGGAAGATAAAGAGCAAGTTGCAAGACTGGCTGCTGCCACTTCTCAGGGCCCTAAACTACTATATGATAAAACTAATGTCGTGAAGGCTTTAAGGAAACAAATGGACAGTGCAAAAGAACTACTAGGAAACCCATTCACTGAAGGACTAATTTAACCCGGACTGTATAGAGGTTCTAGAAGATATCCAACACTAAAGGTAAAACAGAGGCGGACTTTTAATCACGTTGCAATTGGTACTATATGTATGTCAACTCCACGTTGGTTCTTGAATAGGGGAAAAAGCACATGTGGAAATGTCCCGATTGCAGTGATTCTATTCATTCATTCATTCATTCATTCATTCATTCATTCATGACAGCAGCTACCATGATTCCGTATGCTCTTCGCTGGCTGTTGTGGAGGGACGCAGGGCTTATATAAACAATTCCTGAATGATGCGATGTTGAATCTTTACCCAGATGAACCTAGATTTAGGCTGATGATTCTAAAAAAAAAAAAAAAAAATGTCCGTCATATTCAGTTAAAAAATGGATTCACTTATTTGCTTCAAATATGTCAGGCAATAAATTGTGCAGTCTATTGTTTGTGTCTTCTTTCTTCAAATCAGTCAAATTTCTCCTGTTAGCTCTAGATTTTGAGACAACAATGAATGACCCTTTTAACAGGACAATTATTATTCAGAATCCTCGGATCAGATGAAGTTAGTAGCATTTTGACCTCTGTTTGCATTAATATTATCTGTATTTATTGGGTATTTATTACCCTACATATAAAACAAACATGTAAAAAGTATTCAAACGAAATCACTAACTTTTGTTTATCAGTAGTCAACAACGACAACAACAAACAACATTTTTTCGAGGATATTTTGGAATGTGATATGCCCGGACAGTTACGCTGTAATCTGCCATTATTTGGGCATCCCAAAGTCCCTGGATCTCTCTTCCTTTGTTATTTATATCCTTGTGAAATCTTTACTTTGCTCCACACTAAAGTCAGCAAGACTCTCCGGAGAGAAATCCTAGTTGTTATAAAGGTCATCATGTGTTTAATTTGTACCAAACTTTCTGGTGAGCTATAAAACAGACACTCATTTGAATTAGTAAGAAACATGCTTTTGATGATTGTTGGAAGCTCGGAGGCAAAATCAGAATACAATTTCACTACCTCCATAATTCTTTTTTTTTTTTTTAAGTATCCAGAAGCCATGAGTTGTTAACCCTTAGGGTCGGTATTATGGATATCGCACCACGTCGGCCTTGATTCCATGATAAATACAGCAAATCTGGGAAAATGTGGCTTTTCTGCCTTCCCCCGAGTGTGAAACCGGACCACAAGGAGCTCGTCACCCAGTCATCGCGTAGTCCGGTTTAGACAACCCAGCTAGAGAGCCGGGCTATCTCCATAATTAAGTACATTTTGTTGCTGATATTCTTGGTACTTTAGTGAGAAGCTCGAGATGATATATTTTATGAAGATTATAAAACAGTTGACTTTCGGATGACAAAATTATGCAGATTACTATGTGACCCTGAAGTACGACTTTCGAGCATATCGCATTTCAGGAGGAAGTTGCCGTGGCGAATCGGAAGGTCGTGGGTTCGCGTCCTGACAAAGCCAGACTTTTTTTCTTTTTTTTTTTAGAAATGACCTTGGCTCCTAGGTTGACCCAGCCTAAAGTGTACTAGGTGCAATCCTGGGAGAAAACACTGGCGTGATGCTGACGACCACATCACTCACCAAGTGCCGATCGGTTTCTGTTTGTTGTTGTTGTTTCTTGGTGTTATTACTAATAATAATATTGTTACCTTGCCGTCTTAATTAGACGAAGACGTATCAACACCTCCCAGAAATGACGCAATGAGACCTGAGGCCATAACTGATGTATTGTGCTTACTTTTGCTCTTCTATGATAATTCTCACACAAGTAGGTGTCGTGTGCTTGTAATAATTTTAAATGATTTTTTTTTTCTTTAAGGAGAATGTACTTTTTTTTTTTAATTTGTAATGCGATATTGCGACATTTGGTGGGTGTCACACTGGTAAGTAATCCGTCTTCACGAGCAAAATTTAAATGCATATACGTCTAATGTCCCTCTTATTTAGTAAAAGAATACACTGCAACACACAATCCACAAACAAATGAAGTTTTACAGCCTCATTTCAATTCTGGGGATGTTGTGTTTTTTTTTGTGATTAGTGATCATGACAATTTGCAACGCACCCTTCATATCTTCTCAAAAATTTTTTTTTCTTAGTAATATATTTGGTCCCTATGGTATTTTATTCATTCCCCTTGTCAGTGGTTTTGATGTAAGAAGTTGACCTGTCTCTGTCAAGGTTTGGGTTTGACGCAAATGCTCCACTCCACTGATCCGCACGGCTTGGTTTCCAAAGCGGTCTCCATTGGAGGTATTTGGGAGCAGCGCGTCCACATCACTGCTAAAAATTAGAGAATTCGGAATAACGTTTAGCACAACCAACCTTGAGAGGCCCACCGCCCTTTCTAGAACTTTGCTAGCCAGCACTGGCAAAAATAACGTCAGGACGTAAACGTGTTTGGTAAAGGTGTAATCTGAGCATCTATGGGTGTGTTCGGAGTGTCGTGAAGATAACACAACTCATAACGTATGTTTCAGCTTGGTATCCACTTGATTGATACCTGACCAGACCCGTGAGCTCTCTACCTTATAGATGTCTCTACTAAAATGCCTCTGGACTCACAAACATACATCTGCAGTTTCATGGCTTATGAAAGAAGGTGTGGTCATCATCAATTGTGATGGGCGAACGGACGAACGAACTAAAATGCATGTTTGTAACGCATGTTCACTATTCTGGGGTGCCCGTCCAGATGGAGAACTTTCAGTACCTGTATACCTCTGAGTATTCATAACAGTCTTGTTCAAAAAAGAATTAAAATCCCCTTACATCTTAGGTATGGTGCTTATTACCGGGATTTGTTTATTTTAAATAACGCGGTGTCCGAAAATAGGGATTAAGTAGTGGACTGTCTCAGATTCATTAGGAAACAATTTGTGTCTGTGAGATGACAATCTATAGAAAGATTATGAAAATGCCGTAGAAGAGAAGAAAAGAAAAATATCGGCGTTTTAAAAAGATCTGAACCTAATGGAAACTGGTTCGTAAACTACTCCTTGTCTTGGGAACGGAAATGTTTTCACCATATCAAGCGCCGGTTGCAGTAGAAAGTACGCAGCTGAGGAGTATGAAGATGAGAAAATCACTTATATGGTATCTATTTACTCGAACAAAAACAAAAACGTGAAGAATGTTCCCAGCTTCTTTCTGGTATGCTGTGATGGCAACGACACTCTGTAAAGATGATGATGAAGACTGTGTGAAGAACAATTCTAAGTATGTAGCCAAGCGTCCTTATGTTGATCTGTAAAGATGTGTTGTCCCGTATGCTGTTTACTGCATTCACCAGGCTGTCCTACTGGCTGGTTTGGATTTCAATGTAAATACAAATGCAGATGTACTAATGGCGTCTGCGATGCCGACGGCGAGTGTACAGGCGGACACACTTGTCAGGTCGAGTGGTTCGGCCCCGCTTGTCAGTACGGTAGGTGATGGCATATTTTGTGTCGTCTGTATTTAGCAGTACACACCAGTTAGACCTGTATCTGAACGTTACCTGCCACACTGCATGGAGCATACCTTTCCTTCCCTTTCTCAACATACTCTATGAATCATTTATGATTAAAGCAAGGAGCGGCTCGTCGAACGGTTAGAACGCTAGGCTTTCAGGGCCCGAAAGTTCGAACACTAGCTATGGCTAGGGTTTTTCTCTGTCAGGGGCAAAAAAAAAATACTCGCCTGCACGGTCGTGGCAACAGAGCAAGCCATGCGGCCGTACATCTTCAGGCTTAAAGAACAGCCCCCCCCCCCCCCCTTTTTTTTTGTGCACCGGAAAATGATATAATACAGGCAGTAATTAGCGGTTTGGCAGTCAGTTTTTGTAATTAAAAGTCGGCGTCTCTGACTCAGGCATTGGTAACGCGTTTCGTAATGCCGGGGAGCCGAGTTCGATGCCAGCTACAGGGTATTTGGCTTTTTGTCCTAAAGATGAATCGAACAGCGATACGTGGAGCTGACCGTCAAATGAAACGGAACGTAGCATTTGCCTTAAAAAAAAACCTACAACTGCCACACACACACACAAACACACACACACACACAGAGTTGGGGTTGGTTCTGAAACGTCTTGTAAAGGATACGAAACTAACTTTTATAACTAAGACATGTACAATCTAACATGCATATATAGATTTTAATGTGGAAAGTGTCAGTTTTTTACAACTGTACCGTGAATATGAAATCCAGACACTCCTGTTGAAACAACAAAATGACAGTAACAGTAGCAGTAGCAAAGACCGGTCTGAGACCAGACATGACCCTCCACTCTGGTGAAAAACGCCAGCTCACCTGATAGAGCTGACCGTGCCGCACGAGTCGCGGATGGAGAAAAAATCACTTTTACCAACTCGAAAAGTACGGTGAGGTGGTGGTCGGTCTGAGGAGAGATGAAGCGTACTCAGTAATAGTCTTCGCCGTCGATGTACTCATCTTTACTTCCACATTCAATGTACTATTTCTTCTTTCCATGTCTGCTTACAGCCGATCTAGCTTACGGCTCAGTAAGCGATGCAGCTGTAGTAGACGGTAATGACAACACATGCCTTCGTGGACAGAAAACAAAAGTTACGGTCAAGTTGACTGATTCATTTCCATTTACCTGGCTCAGAGTCAAAGTTACAAACCAGGGTATGTATGCATGGAAGCATACATGTATGTATGTGTGTATTATGTATGCATGTTAAATGTATGTATGTGTGTGTATGTATGTATGTATGTATGTATGTATGTATGTATGTATGTATGTATGTATGTATGTATGTATGTATGTATGTATGTTTGCATCTATGAGTTTATGTGCATATTATGCATGTATGTGTGCATGCTTGTAGACTAGTATAAATGAATGTACATATGTATGGATATATGCATATGCGAGTGT